>JTDE01001848.1:55156-74589 GCA_014338405.1 Paragonimus skrjabini miyazakii | reverse complement strand
GTCGCCTGCCTGGCTGGGGTCCTCGTGATCACTCAAACCGCTGGTTAGAGACGCTATCCGAGATGGCGATGTGTCGCAGTCAATGGCGTACCTGTATCCATACCATTTCTAATTCTTCCTGTTAGTCTTCTCTCATTAATTCTCAGCCTCCTCAGTAACTTTTTCTTCTAGGATATTCTACGTCACTGTTGTGGTGAGTGGCGGCCCCAGCCACAGTACCTTTTGGTCAGGCTCATGGCTGTTGTGATGATGATGTACCCACAGCCAGACTAGCTGGCCTGGATTGGAAACTAACAATTTTTCCATAGAACCTGAGGCACGTCATGTTGTACTTATAAATTTACCATGCCATTTGTGGACTCTGATGTGATGTTTTATAGTCATTATACCAAAACCACAAGCGCCGCTTAGTATGTCTCAGTTTTATGGCCAAATCAGTGAGCTGTGTTGTTACACTTTTTATCAACATGTCGTATTTGACCATTATATCAATGAAGAAGGTAACTTGTTGCGCTACTGACATCAGCGTAGACAGATCGTTCACAAGTGTTGTCCAGTTTGAGGTGTTTTTGTTTTCTGGAAATCTGCATAGTCTGGAAAAATGCCGTGTGCAAATTGTATCGGACTAAATATCAAGTGGGAGCCAGATCACATTGGTGGATAACGACTAAAATAGAAAAGAACTACCGACACTGAGACATTTCTGGAATTTACAAATAAACTATACGCAGTATTTGGATACTACAGGATACCACGAAATAGAACTGGCTATATCTTTTTGATGTACGCTCGACGATGACTTTTAAAACACCATACGAGACTATTGGTACATTCCGTACTATAAACACTCAGTCACCATTCTCAACGGCCTCTTTTAGATATTGCGTCTCGTTAGTGCGTATCTGTGAGTGACTTAATACGTCGTGTGTCAAAGCACTTACCCTAATATCTCATTACAGATGAGTAACAACAGTACCTTAATGAGAGAGCAATCTATTAAGTATACTAATTTGCCAGTTCTACCGGCAGTTCAAAATAACTGTTACGCGAAGTTGAAAAAATGAAAGTATTAGTGGATAAATCATAAATTCACAGAAGATGCTCAAAATGTTCTCTGCGGTTTTGACTACACAAGCATTCTACTTAATTGTGATGACGGTACACGTTGCAGAGTAGTCTCACGAACTGCACCGCATTCCAGGAATATGGCCATTTTGAGTTCCTTTAGTGTTTGTGGATGTTTCCGAGTTTTGAAATATTGACCTTGGTTCATAGCGATCGACCCATCGTCACCCGAAAGTTTCATACAGATACTCCAGTACACACTGCACAGTATGATGTTACGCCATCTCGTTGAAACCAAACGTATTCAAGTACTCCAGTTGTTTTAGTGCTCGTACAACATTCAGCTGCAGTATTTCGAGATAGGGATGCCCTAGTTTGTAAACGATTACGCGAAAAGTGGTTCTACTTGCAGCGTCTATATAAAAATAGACTTGATCATCATTATAATCACCATACCAGCCATGAGTCTGACCAAGAGGTACTGTGGTTCGGACCACCGCTCGCCTCAGCAATGACGTGGAATATCCTAAAAGAAAACGCTACTAAGAAGGTTGAACATTATTAAAAGAAGACTAAGCGGAAGAACTAGAAATGGTACGTAGTTGCCTGAACACCACGCAAGCATGCTGTTATCTTCCTTGTGAACAGACCACGTTTCCGAACCATAGAGCAAAATGGAAAGCACACAGGCATTATATACCCTTCCATTTAGCGACAACCGGACGTCTTTTCGACGCCACAGATGACGCAGTTTGACAAACGCAACGCGTGCCTTTGCTATCCTCGCTGATGTCTCATCAGCAATATTACAGGCTGACGAGATAGTACTACTCAACTATGTGAAATTGTCCACAGTCTCAAGCGGATTACCTGTAATGAAGAAAGTAGGAGTTGAAGTGCCCCAGTCTTGAAGCAACACTTTGTACTTTGAAGGTGCGAAGTGCATTCCGTACAAACCAGCACGGTCACTCACCTTGTTCAGCATGGTCTGCATGTCTTCGGCAGAGGGGCTAAGTAAGACAGTGTCGTCCGCGTACTCCACACCGGTCAATCTAGTGCCAGGAACAAACTCAACACCAAGTTCACCAGATTTCTCGAAGCGCACCCTCCAGAATGTCGTCCATGACAAAATTGAACAGGAAGGGGGAAATCGGACACCCCTGACGAACACCACTAGAAATGATGAACGCCCGAGACAGTTGTCCATAAACTCTCGCTCTGCTTGCAGAGTGAGCATACAGTGATCTCAACAGATTCATGTATTTCTCGATACTCCCTTACGAACGCTACGAGCAACTGAATCGAAAGCAGCCTCTAGGTCCAAAAACATCACAACTGTCGGTTGTCTGTAAGAGTGCCGATGTTCCAAACTCCATCGTAAAGTAAAAATGTGAACAACGTCTCCCCGACCGGATCGGAATCCTGCCTGTTCCTCGCGTATCTGGCTTTCTCTGGCCTTAGTGAGCCGACGCAGAATGAGACCAGTGAGTAACCTGGAAGCAATAGACACCAAACGGATGCCTCTGTGATTGTCACATAGACTTCGGGCCTACTTTTGAAAACAGGAATGACTGTTGATAGGCACCAATCACGAGGCACCTCTTCAGTCTCCCAAATCGTCTGGAGGAGTTTCGTCAGTTCTGATATCAACCTATCCCCACCATTCTTGAAAAGAGACGGAGAGAGAAGGTCTGGTCTTGAAGCCTTATTACGCTTAAATAACTTGAGCGCCAGGACCACTTCTGCTTCCGACGGAAGACCGTCTGGAACGCAATAACTGACCATTCGGGTCTCGTCGTCCACATGATCTAGTTGAGGTCAACTGAACTGTTCTTCAAAATGTTTAACCCATCTGTCAAGTCGGTGCGATTGAATGGTGATAAGTGAATCATCTTTTTCACATATGGTCTCGCTTACACCGACTCGACGACCAGTGCAACCACGGATCAGGAGAAAAAGCCTTCTGCTGTTTCCAGATAAAAAGGCTTCTTCCATCTCTTTCGATTGTTCGACCAAGTATTGCTCACGGTCTTTGCGCAAACTTTTAGTCAGCTTGCGTTTAAATTCTCGACGGTCATAATCATATTCAGAACCTGGTGGGATCGATCGGCGCTTGTTCATGAGGTTTATCGACGTGACGGAAATCCAGTTCTGTCACAAGTGAACAGCTTCTTCGGAACGTACCTGTTCGCAGCATGCTTTCATAGCTTCGGCGATTTGTTTCCAGTGTTCGTTAGGATCATTCACCTGACTCGGACTGGGCAACTTGTTCACCAACGCCTTTTGGTAAGCGTTCCTTGTATCATCATCGCTCAAATGCCAGTTGAGCATCTTGCATTTACGAGGGTAAGTCCTCTGGGCAAATGATAGAACAAAACGGGCACGCACAACAGCATGGTCCGAGTCCAGGTAGTTGCCCCGAAGAACACGACAGTCCTTAACAAAGTGGCGCCACCTGTAACTGGCTGATATATGATCCAACTGCGTCCACGGCTGAGAAGCACACGGATGTCTTTAAGTAACACCGTGTTTCTTTCTGTGTGGGAATGTAGTGCTCGAAATGCAGAGACTGTGGGATGCACACAGCTGCGCAGGCATACGCCATTATCAGTGCGTTGTGCCCGAAAACCAAGCATACCTCTCAACCAATTCTCATCCGAAGAAAGTCGACCAGGCTGGGCATTAAAATCGCCCGTTAGTATGATGATGTCTGAGTGTTTAGTTTGCCTCAGAAGGTCAACGAGGGCGTCATAGAACGCATCCTTGGTAGCATCCGAACAGATGTCCGTCGGAGCGCACGCCGATATAATGAAAACACAACGCCTTTCTGATTTGCGTCAACAGACTTTAACCAACGTATTGAGTCTGACAACACGAAAGCGACTATTCACTAGGATCCAATCGAGCAAGCAGTGCTCCGTTCTGGGACTCAGTGTGATTCCCACTCCAGCTTGACCGCGAGATTCGGCTTCGTCGTCACCAGAAATCCTGAGAGAGAAGCGCTTGGATCGACAGTTATCTAGAGGTGAGCTTAAATGGATAACCGTGCTAGAATTGTAGACTCGCGTCTCCGATGCACAGCACACATCAAGCTCCATACTTGAGAGAGTATTTGTCAGAGCAGCTTGCTGACCGACTTGTCGGAGAGCGCGGCCCTTGGAGCCTCCAATGTTTACAAGTTGTCTTGATCTCAGAGAACAATTATTGCCCGAAGGCACGTAGAAGTTATAATGCATGGGGGGTGAAGTGGTAGAAGGAAGTCATGATGGGTGAGTAATGTCGCTGTCAGGGAAACGAAAAATTCCGATACTTCCTGGTCGTTTATGCCGTGGAAGGGGGTTGACTTGATGGGACCCGATCTTGAGTCAACAACATGATACAGGGTTTTCTTGGGGGAAAATATCCGGAGCCGGTTATACAAAAGTTTGATTCATTTGGTAGTGATCCGTCCGCCTTGTGCGAGGATGCAGTGAACAAGACATTGATGTCTGATTCTGAGGACTGCTGCGCGCAATGAATGCACTGGAAGCCACATCATGCCTTTGGGGGATATCAAATATTTTTTGACCGTATTGGATAATACGCCGGCAGTCACGGCCAACCGTTGGGCGATCGGAGTGCTTTTTGTTTGAGGGTAACTTTTCTAATCTCTTTCTTTCTGATACGGAAGATAGCAGTGCTCCAACAGTTCCGGTGCAAATCATGAGCTTTGGGATGTATTGACGTCGAGTTGAACCAAACCGATAGGGTTATCCAGGTGCCAAGAACAGGGTTTCTGCAAGAATCCACTCAGGCAGAATATCACTCCGTCAGTAAATACGGTCGATAAATACCACATGCAAAACGAATCACGTTTGTCCGCATCCGAAAACCGAAGCCCCTGTAATCGGGTCTTTTGATATGATCGATACTTGTATGTCTTGGGTATCCGGTCTACAGTGGACTCCAAACTGTCAAATTCTCCAGCGAACTGACGGACGATCTTTTGTGGACTATTTTTTACACGCCGCAGAACACGATTAACAGAACTGTCATCTATTCACGTACGCGGTGGACTATTTCTTTGTAGGCCATGAACATTGCACGTTGTAACGCAATTTTTCATCAGCCTTCAATCTAATTTACGGGTGACCGACCGCATCTCCATATGCCTTGTGTTAAACTAGCCAGTGATCTCTTCCACATTTTCACCACAGGCCGTATGATTTAAAAAAAAAACCCTGTTCGGTACGCTGTTCTGTTGTTAGATTACTGGCACGTCGTTCATTAATTTGCTTTCCAGGAGTATGATTTCGTTCTAGCATAATAATTCGTTCAGACCACGACGCAGGCGGCTATTGTCCGGCAAACCGAACTGAGAAAAGTGTGGTGCAACATAATGCAACATAAAAAAGGTCATGCAGATAGACAGGCACATGAAACAAACTAGACATCCTAGGGCCCACAATTCCGACGTGAAATAAAAGTATCGATCCCATACTGTCATTAGAGTCAACTACATACTACAGTTAGTTTTAAATCCATCTTTTATTAATCTGTAAATCTATTTTCATTCTTGAATGTAGCTTTTCATTGGCCATCTTTTTAAGGAAGAATTATCGTGATAACACAATTCGTTGGGGAAATATCCTATTTTCAATTTGTTCGTTTACAGTCATCGATACATGCGTTGTCTTTCAAGCACTGAAATGTACACAGAGACGTGTGTCAGTGTCTGTCGGTCGTGGACCGAGGTGATTAAAATACTGGGATGACGATGTCGACTGACTTGATCGGAACTTTGCGTACACCCTCAGGCCAGCTAGTCTGGCTGTAGGTACAGCGGCTTGTTGTGTCTGTTCGCTCACCCGACTCGGTTAGGAGGCCTGTTTGTTGGTCAGCCTCTTGGTTCGGACTGCGGATTATGCATCTACGTTCACGCTTCTGGAATCATGTGTGCAACACAAAGTCAGAACTACGCACCGCATCAAAGCAACGTGGCGCCTTCAACATTCACGATACATACAGCGTACATCTCTATACTGTCATCGGTACCTTTATTAACTCCAATATGATTTTATATTTTACGTGAACCGCACACGCTTGTCTACTTCCTATTGGTTCTACGATTATGCTTAGTCGTGTTATATGCATCAACCCTGAACCCCGACAGGGAGTACTTATCAGACTGCAGTTATCTACATATTGCGTACATAACCCTACTTCACGCAGACGACAACGGAAAACTCCAAACAACTCGAGATGCCGACGCCAAAGTTGTGAACAGGTAAGATTAGAAAATGCAACGAAAGAAAACTGTAACTTACTGAGTTCGATGCAAAAGTCATAGGTCCACTTGGACTATGTTTTGGATGAGGCGAACTGAGACAAGACTGATCCAGGTCGTGCTGGTTCGGTTCATTCGAATCAGTCGGTACACAGTCCGTCTGTTGACAAAAAAACGTGTTGGGACTTGAGAACAGACAGTAAAAAACACCATTCCAGAGTGTGTACAGAAAACCAAAAAGAGTTCAATTTGACTCACGCTGTTAGCTCTGACTAGAAATCGTGACAGTCAATAAATTGCCTAATGACAAGTTTCGGTATTTCAGGCCATCACCTAAAGTACAACTTCCCACAAGCTGGTTAGTTACTGTTTGTAAACCTTTCAGAGGCCAGACTGGATACCACAACTAACAGAAAAGAATAAGTAGGCAAAAGCAGAATAACGAAGTAGGTGTCAGTTTTACATGCCACGTGACTATTGAATTTTTGTTGTGGTGATAAGCCATTGGGGATTATGGCTACTAATAAATCAGTCACAGTGGATTACAGACTAAGCATTCTTATAGATTTCCAATCAGTCCGTCCCAAAAAGGAGTACTAGTCTCAGTCAATAGCACCGTGAGCAGCATAGGTGGTTCGCGAGAAGGTGATTAGAGTTCAAACCCTAATCGGGGCTGGGACTTGCATTATTGGTTGGGTTTGAAAAAAATGGAACGT
The DNA here is from genome assembly GCA_014338405.1 of Paragonimus skrjabini miyazakii. NCBI lineage: Eukaryota > Metazoa > Platyhelminthes > Trematoda > Plagiorchiida > Troglotrematidae > Paragonimus > Paragonimus skrjabini miyazakii. The sequence goes on along the minus strand of JTDE01001848.1, from coordinate 67,542 downwards.
GAGCATAGTATTGCTTTCGAGAGGGACTGGATGAAAGGTCTAGGGAAAAGCGGAAGCTACGACCAATGGTGTGTAAGGTTCACGTTGTCTCAAGTAAATCCTCCACTACTTCTCAGTAATCTAACGGTCTCTGTGAGCTCAACATAATGATAAGTCCAAAACGTGGGGCCATCGAGTGGAATTAGCTGGATAGTTATAGTTTTTCCACTAGAGGTGATGCCGACCACCTAATGAGTACACGTGGCCCAGATTTTGTTTATAGTTGTTCGATCGTGCCCAATATGAGACCAATGGCACAACAATTAACATAGTTGCATCAAGGAAACGCAGTCGGAGGTCAAATCCTCGTCGTGTTAGGTACATGCACCATCGACGAGTTCTAGTAAGAGCGAAATTCAAGCGGCAGTTAAAAACCCATAAAAATATGATGGCTGTGATCTACTATAAGTGATGAACAGTTTGTAAATAACTGAATAACGTTCCAACCACAAACAACGTCTTGCGGTCACATCATTCAGTGTATCTAGTGAACGATACCGTGAATCTTATGGATTCCACATAGGGGGCTGGACACAACAAGCGGAGAACAAATGTGACGCCACCCACTCCATACCCTCAAACTGAACAACAAGACATCACTCGTACCACTTATCCGAGCCGCATGCATGCGGCACAAAGTAGTAAACATACTGATTAGTTAGTCTATATTAAACTATGGCTGACTTATTTTTAGACATGCAATCACATACATTCGATCGACAGTTAAATTCTCGAAGACTTAAAACGTCAACGTACGATAACAAATGGGTTCTTTTGGCAGTGCTAGACTGAGTGCTGGTATTCGTTCAGCAAGAAAATGTTGGCGACATTTGCAAATAAGGCTTGCCAAGCAACCACGAGCAAAAGCAGCTATAAATAGGGTTTGAATACAACATACTTTGTCAATAACGTTTCAAACTTGTGGACTTACAGATATCAAACTGGGATGGTGCAGCTACCTCTAAAGTTTTTACTCAATTAGACCGTTGGGAGGTTTTCATAATCAACACGATGCCACAGATACTCAACCGATCGGCGATAGACGTCTAATTGCCTGTGCACGTTTCACACGTCCCCAGTGATTTGGAAATTCAATGCGAACATGTACATAATTTTGGTAGATCCAGTAGACTACACGTTTGAGTTTCGTTCAGCAGAATGAGGCAAGTGTATATCTGAACTCTGAATGCGCTATTACCATAACCCACGATAAATCTTATTAGGCCGGCTGTCACAAACGTTTATAGGACTCACTACTCAAAACGTTAGCAGTAGCTTAGTTCCAAAATGTATATTCTCTCAACTTACCATCGGGCCGTGAAACGGTTTGGTTAACAAACCAGATCAGTTCAATCAGTAGACTCCTTTCAATCGAGGACAAACATACCAAACGAATGGGCAACCGAAAAAGAGGAATACCAGGTGTTTTTTTAACGAGTTTTGCGTAACTAGGTAGCAAAAGCAAATATAAGACAGCCCTTTAAGGAATAGAACGGAGCCCTCTAACGAAACCACGTTGCCTAGACGCAAGGAGCTGCACGCATCATGGCCACACACTCAGTACAACTCAAAAAACCCAACAACTAGCAACCACCTCTGAATTTTCATTCCTAGTTACAGTGATAGATATACTGGACGGACAGATTATCGAAAAAGGTTTCGAGAATTACGGCCGAAGTGACCACTCCAATAAGCAAGTCGACCATTGTGTGTCAATCAACTGTAGTTTAAACTGATCTGTTTCTGAAACGCTAACCAAACCTGACACAGGAGTACCTTAATCGTTCCGCATAATTATGATGTGCAACCGAGTAAAACTACCCAAGTTTGCTGACGCTTTGCTGACCAGGCATTAAAGATCTCTATTACGAACCAAAAAGAATTCCGCAGTTTTCTTCCTAAATAAGTCCATCCGAGGTTTAGTTGACAAGTAAAAATAATGACTTGGAACTTCAGCTAATAGTTTGAACGGTTTTCCTAAAGGTTACATGTCTGCCGTTGAAATAAGAACATTAAATGAATGCACTTCGCAAACCTCACGTTCTCTTTACATCAATTACCAACTACTGTATCAACAAAGTGGCTGGTGGTCGGCCAAGTGTTTCGATCTGGGCTTCTTTGTTGTGAAACAAATTTTTCAGCCGACTGGCTAATGGCAGAATGCAAATCAGTCAACATAAATCAATTATAGACTTAAATCATGGTAAGCCATGGTTGCGAAGAAAAAAAACGCATAAAAAATCACACGGCGAACACAAAAGCGCATGCGAGCAAAACACGTAAGAGAACTGTATAAATGTCTACCCTTAAACAGCTCTGAGATGCTCAGCTTCTCACTAACCCTACAAACGAAACCCGGACCAAAGAAATCATCCAATTAGTAGCTCCACCAAATCAGAGGCTCATAGGGGATAAGTGGATTTTGGTGCTGTACGTTCGTAATAAGATGATCATAGATGTAAACATAACTCTCTCATCTAGTGAACCCAAATACGGTTGCCAATGAACAATATAAAGTGTGGGATTAGGAATAAGCAACCAGAAATGAAAATAACTCTATCCTGTTGCCAAAGTGCTCTTCAATCGCATTGAGGTCAAGCGAAACACCAATAATAATAAAAATACACGAGATTACACAATAACCCCATAAACCGTTGGATAAAAGATAGGTTGATAGATCTAGATCTGGTAATGTAACCCCTCATTTCTACTCGTTCGAGTAGCGTATAGACTCAAAACTGTCTGATCGATGCTCAGGATCAGTGACTGTGTAAAAAATGGGGGGTAGTAGATTATGAAATAGTGGTGTCGCAATAAGTGACACAAGCATTCGATCAGAATGAAGATGAGCAAACAGTAAGCACAAGATAGAACAGTTAAAATGCGAATCAATATACGGTAATCAATAGTGCGTTTGATGTGCAACATGAGGCGGCGAAATGTAGAAATTTTGCAACTTAGAAAGCAAATGTGGGGACTGTTTACAAACCGATCACCCTACCGTAAGCGTAACCGAGACAAACTAAGAGGATTGAAGAGATTTCCACGTTTCCATAGAGGAAGTACTAATCAGTGTGGTCCAGTAGAAATACGCGTTCAATCCATTTATAAAATTGAGTCATCTAGCTGTCACGGTATGAAAAAGCTATAGAAACGGTATGTGTGGGGTCGTTAGTGTACCAAAAGACAGTCCAAGAGTAAAATATGTGCTGTAAGTACAGAGTGTGCCAGGGTACTGTAACTGGTCCGGTAAGATGGTAGAGAAAAATGAGAACAACAAGTACACAACTCAGGCATGCACGGCGTATACAGTCTACACGTTATATTCCGTCGAACGATGTTCGCAAATTGCTACGTTCAGCTATACTGAGAAGACAGCAGCCCATATTTGCGACTATGGGTCAAAACAGTCGTCAATTAAACCGGCTTGTCCACATTGGATATTGAGGATTGGTTCAGTCGAGTGAGCATGGGCAACGAGTGGGTTGTTATGTCTACAAAATTTACGAGAAGATATGTCAGATGCTCAAATTATCAAGACTAGTTTGACGAATGAGCAGTAAGAGAATCTGATGAGCAGTAGGGGATTTTGGTTTACAAATAGATTGACCATCACTCATAACTGATCGTAGCTGTCGCATTCCCATAGACTTTTTCAAAATGGACCGACTGGAAAGTCTATGGGAATGCGACAACTGCGATCAATTGTAGGCGATGTTCAATCAACAGTAAGAGGATCGTTTGTGCATAACAAGCGATCACAAACGACCACATACTCCGTCTGACCGATCTGACTCGGTTCCACCTATTGTTATTCACAGCTTATGACGGTGTTGACTGTATTGAAGAAGACTGGTGCGGTCCTAATTGTGATCGTTGGTCGGAACAATCGACGAATGAACCAGATTATTAAAACCGATGCTTTCAGATGTCAACACAAGTGAAAGAGCACACAATCAGAATGTAGGTCGATGCTTCACTCACGCTCAAGTCAATAGTGCCGCGACGACTAAAAAACCAAAATCACGTTGGCCATATCAGGCTTTTCACAGGTCCGATAGCAAAGTTTAGCTGAAACAGGTAGCCATACAGTTGCAGTTGTGGAATGATGAGATCGAACATGTAATACATGTTTCAGAGTGAGGTTTACATAATAAGTAGCCATAAGAAACGAAGCTTAGTTTGCCGGAATAAGTCGAAACGCCATTTTACACGATGGCTCAAGAAGAAAAACAGATGATTCAATGTATAGGTTACCAATACAAGTTTCACCACCGTCTACCAGATTTTCAGTCTACTTATGATTCGTATTCACTTTCAAAGCCGAGTTCATGCCTCCATTCGGTTCACGTACAGTGTGGGAGTGTAATTGAAACCAGACCCTATCAAAATACAGTGTGCTGAAACGATATCTCGCGTCCTATTCAGTACCCACATACCACAAAGTGCGAATTTTTGGTGCGTAACTATGAAGTTGAACAATAGGGATTTCTAGAAATTTCCAGCCCAGATCAACTTCCAGTTGCCGTACCGAGAACTGTGTGTCCATCAATCACAGAATGCAAGCGCTGGTTGCATCCGGTTGAGAAGTTCCACTTAGATAATCTTTGCTTCAGTGCACTGGCGATTGGGTTTGGAAATCAACTCACATGTTAGTACATTAATGTCTATATTCGGAGCCACTGTCTTTACTCTTCGGACATGCTGAATGTTACAAACTTTATTTTCATCACCGGGCGTTCTCCTTCCCTATTTACATTTACTAGACAAAGCGATTTTCGTACCTTCAGAACTCACTCCACTGAAGTCGCTTATAAAATTGCCAGTTCAGTTTTGTTAAATCAACGTAAAATACAATAAGTGTGAGTATGTGCTCAGGTTATGTTGGACACAGCGTGTAGGATTAAAGTAGTGCTCCTCCCGTGAAGTACAGAAACCACTTGTCATTCCCAGCTAGATTGCATGAGTTATGTCAGCATGGAGATGTCTACTCGGAAGCTCACTATTATACAATGGTCAATGCTACTAGCAGTCTTGCAAAGGATACTGTCAATGAAGTTGGCTAATCATACACAAGTAGTTATTCACTGGACATGAAAGGTTTGTTGGGCGTAGGACAATGCACATTAAAAGCACTTACCTTGCACAATGTACTGATGTTGCATCAACATATTAACTAATGGGCCTGAATCATACAAACGTTAAGGCTGGTTCTCCTAACCTTGATAATGATAAGTATATGCTTCAGTGAAGCTAGAAAGCATAATTGGACACAAACTTCCTTAGGCGAAAGTAAATTTGTTTGGGGCTTTTCAATTGGAATGGGAAAATGGAGTTGAGCTATTTTGATGACACATGCAAATGGACCCAATGTTAAGTAGGTATTTTTTTTATAACCCAATTCTTCCTGATACGGAAGACAGCAGTGCGGCAACTATGAAAATAGTTCTGCTGTATGCCCATAGGATCGTACCTCACTACCTAAGCACTCTTACGTGGTCAGTAGTGCGACATACAATCCTATGAGTGTAACTGCTTTTCGTCTGATTGCTCCCCTTTGACCTGGCTGACACGGGTGCACCTGGAAGGACCGGAGTCCTAGTCAGCATAGCCCGCCGGATCAAAACAGTACACAAGCCCGACCACCTCGCCAAGGTAGTAGCATAAGTACCCTCCAAATAAAATCAAAACGACTGCCACACGGTTGACCGTACCGCGTATCATCTAATACGGTCGAAAAAAAAGATATCTTACAAAAGATCCATGTTGCCTCGAGTACATCCAATGTGTGCAGCAGTGCACAGCATCAGACATGGAGGTCTTATTCACAGCGACCACGGGCAAGGCAAGCCTCACTGTCAAGTGAGTCAGACACTTGAGTCATTGGCTCAGGGTAGGGTCCCCCAAGAAAACCCTGTATCATGTTGTCTAGCAGATCAGACCTTTGAGTCAGAGACCCGGGATCGGGTCCCCTCAAGTCAACCCCCTTCCACGGCATAAACGACCAGGAAGTATCGGAATTTTTCGTTTCCCTGACAGTGACATTACACACCCATCACGACTTCCTTCTACCACTTCATCCCCCATGTATCATAACTTCCACGTGCCTTCGTGCAATAATTGTTCTCTGAGATCAAGACAACTTGTAAACATTGGCGGCTTCAAGGGCCGCACTCTCCGACAAGTCGGTCAGCAAGCTGCTCTGACAAGTACTCTCTCAAGTATGGAGCTTGATGTGTGCTGTGCATCGGAGACGCGAGTCTACAATTCTAGCACGGTTATCCATTTGACCTCACCTCTAGATAACTGTCGATCCAAGCGCTTCTCTCTCAGGATTTCTGGTGACGACGAAGCCGAATCTCGCGGTCATGCTGGAGTGGGAATCACACTGAGTCCCAGAACGGAGCACTGCTTGCTCGATTGGATCCCAGTGAACAGTCGCTTTTGTGTTGTCAGACTCAATACGTTGGTTAAAGTCTGTTGACGCAAATCAGAAAGGTGTTGTGTTTTCATTATATCGGCGTGCGCTCCGACGGACATCTGTTCGAATGCTACCAAGGATGCGTTCTATGACTCTGTCGTTGACCTTCTGAGGCAAACTAAACACTCAGACATCATCATACTAACGGGCGATTTTAATGCCCAGCTTGGTAGTCTTTCTTCGGATGAGAATTGGTTGAGAGGTATGCTTGGTTTTCGGGCACAACGCACTGATAATGGCGTAAGCCTGCTGCAGCTGTGTGCATCCCACGGTCTCTATATTTCGAGCACTACATTCCAACACAGAAAGAAACACGGTGTTACTTAAAGACATCCGTGTGCTTCTCAGCCGTGGACGCAGTTGGATCATATAGCGTTCGTAAGGGAGTATCGAGAAATATGTGAATCTGTTGAGATCATTGTATGCTCACTCTGCAAGCAGGGTGAGAGTTTGTGGACAACTGTCTCGGACGTTCATCAATTCTAGTGGTTTTCGTCATGGGTGTCCGAATTCCCCCTTCCTGTTCAATTTTGTCATGAACAACATTCTGGAGGGTGCGCTTCGGGAATACAGCGGGCTTAGTGTTGAGCTTCTTCCTGGCGCTAGGTTGACCGGTCTGGAGTACGCGGACGACATTGTCTCACTTCTGCCGAAAACATGTAGACTATGCTGGACAGGTTGAGCGACGGAGCTGGTTTGTATGGAATGCACTTCGCACCTTCAAAGTGCAAAGTGTTGCTTCAAGACTGGGGCACTTCCACTCCCACTTTCTTCATTACAGGTAACCCACTTGAGACTGTGGACAATTTCACATACTTGGGTAGCACTATCTCGTCAGCCTGTAATATTGCTGATGAGATATCAACGAGGATAGCAAAGGCACGCGTTGCGTTTGCCAAACTACGTCATTTGTGGCGTCGAAAAGACGCCCGTTTGTTGCTGAACGGAAGGGTATATAATGCCTGTGTGCTTTCCATTTTGTTCTATGGTTCGGAAACGTGGTCTGTTCACAAGGAAGATAACAGCATGCTTGCTGTTGTAACGTGCGATCGAAACCAGAAAACGCGTACAGGTTGAATTTGAAGTGTGTAACGGAGCGTGCTGCTGTGTTGTCGGCGCCGTTTTAGTTTTTGTTCGTGTAAGTCGTGTGCATGGCTTACTGGGCCTTTGGCTCATGCTTGTTTCTTGTTGTTTCCTTTTACAGGACTGTTGTTGGAACCCCTACTTCGGAAGAACACTATCCCACGGTGTCTCCACATTACCCCAGAGTTGGTCCGCAGGCAAAACAGACAACCAGGGTAAAGACAGCCGGCTTGCATGTTACACTGTGTTTGACCATCGTTGTCTTCGCTAATTAGTCCACCTTAATTTGAATGATTGCGTGAGCAATGTGGCCGCTCGCTGACGCGCAATCCGGAACGCTCGGGATGCGCGACCAGTTGGTCAACTAATCACGGTACGATGGTTGGATCACGTACTCTGTAGGTCATCTGATCGTTTACCGTTCCGGGCATTATATGCTGAGGCCACCAACAGTTGGGTAAAACCGCATGGTGGTCAAGCAACAATGCGGTCACGAAATATGAAGACCTTGACTGCTCCGTTGAGCAAAGTGGGTAGGTGTCGCCTTCCTGGATGGGGTCCTCGGGATCACTCAAATCGCTGGTTAGAGACACTACCCGAGTTGGCGGTGTGTAGCAGTCACTGGTGTTCTTGTATCCACATCATTTCTAATTCTTCCGCTTAGTCTTCTTTTAAGAATGTTCAACCTTCTTAGTAGCGTTTTCTTCTAGGATATTCCACGTCACTGTGGAGGTGAGCGACGGCCCCAGCCACAGTACTTTTTGGTCAGATTCATAGCTGCTTTGATGATGATGAGCTAGGTATCGCTCTAAATTAAGCAGTAAAAAATGCACTCGATCGAATCCCTTTACCACGTGAAGTGACAATGACATAGTCACTCAGAAAATAATGACAAACGGTATGACAAAGATGAGGAACAGTGTGTACTTACGATTAATCAGAGAGACCTTGTGGTAGGGCGATGGCCCACACTATCTACGCAAGCATCTCTTTTACAGTGGGGTGGTACACCTTCATCATGGGTAATATTGTAAAATCCATATAGATACACTTTTGGGAAAAGTAAATTGTCGACGAATACACGTCCATCGAAGAGCCTATACAAGTCCGGAAGCAATATCAGTAGATCAAAAGCGCAAAGATGAGGGAACAATCGAGTTGACCACAAATGGACGCGAACAGTAAAATTAGGTTGGTAGTAATTTCGCAGTCACCAGGTGAAACGTTTGAAGGGTCTGCAAACTGGATGAGTTACGATGCATGACTTTTGAATACAAGACTCCTAACGAAGGCCACCTGAGCTTGTTGTAACGCAGGACAGCATAAGTTGCCTGCAATATCGTGTTATTATCAAACGATTAGTTGTGAATGAGCGTTTCATGCTTGTGAACAAAGTATTTTATCGTGACGTTCACCAAACGACCCCAGACAACGGCAACGTGAACAGTAAGTGATTTCCAAGCTGCATCAACACAAGTAAATAACAAGAGAGACGAATTTCGAATTAATCTAAACGTACAGTGTTTTTCAGCCAGCGCCTCTAGCTGAACTAATGATGGGTGATCATCACTCGTTATTCAAAGTGTGTGAAGACTCACAGCTCGCTGACGAATTAGTGACAACGTTTGACATTTGATGATGGAAAGAAATTTAAATCTGAAATGGTTTGATGTGTACAGGTGTTATTGACGTCCTCGTTAGATGAATGGAACGTGTTTCGGCAAGGAGATTAATGGCGGGTGATAGGTGGTAAGTTGGGACACATTTTCATCGATCGGTATGAATGAATCTTCTCATTAAACACACTGTCTTCGGATGGATCTGTTTAACGTTAGTCATACCCACATACCGTATATGGAGGGAACGGAGACAGTGGGCAAGAACATGGACAATACTGATCAATTCTGAGCATGAGTAACATGTTGTTAAGAAACATTAAATAAGTAAGTGGAAAAGGATGGAAAACGGCTATGCTAATTGATGTAGATGAACTCGTTAAATAATCATCATCATCATCATAGACAGCAATACATCAGTGGTTCACACTGATGCTTAACGTGTCTCCTAACACTAAAAAAACGTAAACATTATCACATAGTACAACAAACACCAAATTAGAAGGAAATCATGGGAACGAGTGAGTGACCAAATTGATACAAAATAACACACCTCAACTACGTCATACACATATTTCTGGTGGTGGAAGAGGAAACAATGTATATGATGTCACATATAGGGGACATCCTTGGCACACATACATCAACACTCAGGGAGCAGGCTATGAACAAGAACTGCAAACTTCACCTACACAAACTCAACAGATTCCTTTCGTCTAGTTGCCAATATCACATTCTTGTAGTGCACATTCTCGAGCATCCATTTGTTTTGGTTATCTATTCGGACGGTAGAATCTGTCCCAAATTGATCACTGCCTAGTTTATTTATAGATTCATGGACACCGTAATTATGGGGGTACATTTAGAATGTAGATTAACAACTCGTGTTTGTTTTTCGGGAGCATCAACTGTTCGTTCAATGCTAGCGAAAAACGAGACGTGAAGGTATGCAAAGCAGTTGAATGAAAGATCGTCGTGCACTCCCATAATCAATGGGAACATGTCTGTTGACCATATTTTAGCTCCATCGTTTTTTTTCCATCAAACCGAATTGTTCCCCGGACATGACGTGAGAGAGTATACATACATCAATTCCCATTTCTCAAAAAAGTGACTATCATTTCACCCACATATAACGCGAACATACTGTGCCCCAGTACACACTTTTAATTCTGTCAAAAACTTATCGATCTTTGAAAAATACAAAATTGAAAGACAGACTCAAAGGTGAATAGTTTCCTTGAGTCCAACATGCGACGAAACGTCCTGGATGCATCTTTTTATCCTTGTTAACATTTTGATGATGTTAGCAATTGCTGTTCTACTGGCGTGTGTAGTGCTTTTCTCCAGAACGATTTTCCGCTAAATAGTACTAGCTCGGTAGCGCATAAAAGGATAGAACAATAAAATGGCTACAGTTCATTACCCTAAAGTGATCGATACGGCCAAAGGCTGTTGACGGATTACCCTCCTAGTTGTCCAAATGACCTTTAGTGCCTTCAAACAGGCATGATAGCACGTACTAGCACCACCTTCTCCCATCATGTCAGTAAACCACTCTGGTAAAAACTATTTGACCGCAGAGGTGTACTCTTAGTCATGTGCCGTAATGTAGGTGAAGGCCACTTGAGAGTCTTGACAGCAGTTGGATGGCCAGTTGAATAACGGTGCATCATGTAAGGTATGTTTGGTGTGCAGTGTCAATCACGCACGGTGGTTGCCACTGTTAGTGTTACAGGTAAACGTCGATTGATGTCGGTTACAGTGAAACCATTGTACCCACGTCCATCAAGGTTAGGAATCAGGTAGACAACGCTAGTTTAGGAGTGAAGAAAAACCCTGAACGACAATGCTTACGGAAAAGATCTTGTGTACCTTCAAACCTGAAAAGTACTTACGAGAGAGACAAAAAATGTTTCAACATGGTGAAACAGACAAAACATCATTCCCCATGGCTGCTTGTTACGTACATTTCATCCTGAAGAATGCAATGGCTAGTCGATATCGCCATCCCCATAACTTCAACTGTGCAGCTGTCTGGTTCAGCCAAGCCTTGCTAGACACTGTTAGGCCCGCGACAGATTTGGTTCGGCCAGTGTGGTTTTGGGGAACCATCCTAACATTGATGACGTAAATAAGAGTGAAGCCTCGATTTACTTGCCGATTGTCGGCGCTCTCACACGCGTTGATATCTGACCGGACCGGTTTCAGCAGTCTTATTCATCCGCCTACTGGTCTGAACAACGACCACAATGAGGACTAAACCATTCTTTCTTGATAGGATTCAGTGTCGGACCTGTAAATAACAACCGGTGAAACGGAGCTAGAAACGATATCTAGTCGTACTTGTATATCATCAACCCAATGTCAAAATGAGACCGGACCTTGACTCGGTGTAACGGCTTGCGCATCTCGATGACCTGTTGGGCTAAACTGGACGGTGTGGCCAATACACCAACAGAGTCTGATGCGAGGCAGGCCAATAGGCAGAGGTCTGGTAAACCACAGTCTCCTGGTCCTCCAGGTTGTGGTTGGGGTGTGAAAGAAGGCTGGCAGTATCTCACCCTATATACAACTGTGAATATCCATAACACTGTTAATTCCACACTGCATCGGCCGTCTCGCAGTATAAATCGGACCGCGCAACCTACTGCATACAGCAGGGTGAAAGCATGCTACTACTGACTCCTCCCCTACTGTCCTATCAAAGTTAACTCTCAAGCAACCTCCGAATCTCACTTCTAGCGATTACTCTGTAGGTCCCAAAATAGATATAGCTAATCATAGTAACACTGTGCAGGTAAGTCCCATTTCTTATCACTAAGCCGCAGGCCTCCCTCGTCACACGCTTAAACCTAGAATGAGAATTAATATAAGTGCTTACAACGTTCGCACTTTAAAACACAAGACAACAGGCGCTCTCGGACGAATATTAGGCTCGTTAAATGTCGACGTACACTGCGTTTCAGAGACTAGAATCCAGGACAGTAATGAACGTATGGAACTAACAGCACCGGCAGTGTATACTCCACCGCCGTTACAGGTCAGGCTGAAGTAAGTATAGATCTCAGCACGACGGCCGCAGCCGCACTAGTAAATTGGATTCCTGTTAAAAGTAGACTGTGCCATTCGCCTGGGAGGTTCCGCTAAGGCAAGCTCCAGACACA
>JTDE01001848.1:34282-54607 GCA_014338405.1 Paragonimus skrjabini miyazakii | reverse complement strand
CCATCGGTAAAGCATAAGTACCAAACCAGCTTAGAAAGCTGCCTTAGTGGTACTCACTCCGAAGATTCTAATAGCTGCTGGACACAAATCTCACAGGCTATTCAGAAAGCAGGTACTGTAGCATGCTGCACAGGGGTACATGGGCCAAACAAACATTGAATTTCAGAGAAACGTTTGCGAAGACATGAAAACAGTGAACATTCGATAAGTCCGCCAGTAGAACACATAAACCTCACAAAGAAACTGCCATCAAAAAGAATGTAAAAAATAGTATGATGGTTCAGTGAATAACAGTTTACCAAAAATGCCCTGCAACGTGACAGACAGTCACTACTGGCGTTGATTACTTAGTTCCGCGCAGATGGCCGTTTCGTGGTCTTTTCCGTTCTGCACTTCCCTACAATAGCGCACATCTCTGCACTTTTGAGCACGACAGTTCGACAATGAGCAAGAAAACTTGTCGCGTGAGACAAATACAGCGGGTCGTGGTCAACCACGCGCAGCCATAGTGACAATGTGCTGAATGAGCCATAATTTCAGCAGTGGACCACAGACGCGCATCACATAACACAGCAAACTGGAAGGGTAACAGATAGATATGTTTCCACAGAATCGATTGAAAAGTGGCGAGATCCGGAAACAAAGTTATCGTTTCTGCTCTGCTTATAAGATTGTCCCAAAATGAATCACCTGCAACCGAACCAAAATCCCCAGCTTGAAGCTACAAAAGATAACCGTTTACGACTTTCTATGTGAATGACGATGTTCAAGCACTTATCAGAGCATGAGGATTCGATCGATGTGGCTACGTCCAGGGTGCCTGTCGCGGATATGTCGTTCGCATGAACCACAGCAACAGTATACAGTCTCGGCACGATAGAAATCAGTCTAGTCTATTGATAATTAACGTACGTGTCAAGTAGATTTTTCTCTCAACGACAGTCATGACCTGGAGCACGACGTCATGGAGATAAACAGGACTGGTACATTGGCACAATGAACTAAGTCGGAGCCAATGTAAAACATGTAGTAGGCTGTTACTACTGTTTCGTTTCAGTTACAACCAAGCGGAGTAAGTGACGCGTTCTGATTATAACGTGTTCTTCACATGTCAGGCTCTGTTTCCTGCGTCGATAGGGCCACCCTAAACTTGACGCCCTGAAATCGGGTTGTTTTCCTCCATTCATTAATGCCGTCAAACACAGGGTTTTTTTCCGATTCGTTGAACTATGTACATCCATTGTTCCATGCATTCCAGCTGATCAATTTACTGACAATCAACTAGGCCGTACTTTCGCGATGAAACGTGTTCAGTAGCATTAAGCTGTTTTTTTTTAACCGTAATGGACTAGAACAGACGTATCTGGTAACCGAATGCTACGTCAGGCGGTCAGCGCTCAGTACTCTAGGTTGGAACACGCCTAGTGTGTTAATCGTGAATTCTCCAACGTAGGCTGAGAACGGTCTGATTTGGTTGCTGTTACAATACATCCCGACGATGAACAGAGTTTAAGAGGCTGAAACCACAGTGCTAAACATAATTGTTTACATCAGCTTTTATTAACACACTACTGCTGTTGAAGTTCATCTGTCACCAGAAACAATGAACTGTCGTTATTAACATTATATTACGCTTTAAATCTTTAGAGTAAAAGCTTGGGTAAAAAATGATAACAGGTCAAGTTACACTCTCAGCTTTGAGACTATCCGACGTTGATTGCCGTGATACACAAGAGGTCACATCCCGGGTGGTCAGCACTGTAAACTATCCAAACCTTAGCGAGTAGAATCAATCCGAACGGTAATCGTATAATTGATAGTAGTAGATGGGAGTGGGGTGGACACAATAGTTACCACACTCTTCTTTAGCACCTCTGGTGTGATAAACAGAAAAACAGAACAATGAGTCTGGCCTCAGCCGCTTAGCTACTACAGATGCCCAGAAGCAAATCCAGATAAACAAATCATCACTTTAGACGTTTCACTCGGAAAGTCAATTTATGCTTATCATCTAATCCTTTCTTTGTCAGAAGATTGGATTCTGCATCCTGAATTCGATTTAGCAAACCACTTACCTAAACTAACAAGTTGGCTACTGACTGTCTCTTAACAACTTTCAATGTATGTCTCCATAGTACAGGTAACCAAAGTAAGGAACAATCTAACGATTGGTCATGTTATCTTGATATATACTGAACTCTTGTCTTGACTTTTTTATGACAAGCTTCCGCGAGTTAGTTTGATTATCAATATGTCGTCGTCAAGTCTTGGTAATGATGCTACCTCTATATATCCGGTGTATACAGTTTCTCCCTTTCACTCCCACAGTACTCAAGCAGTCAGTGTGCAAACTTTCCCTGGATACACTGTTCATCTGCTGTTTTCCCAAGTTTGTTATCAAAGGATTTCACACATTTTGCCAGATTCACAAGATCTCCATCAAATTGTATTGGAATCCCTCATAAATAATTTGTTGATTTTATGACTTCTGATAAGTGGCTGGGATCAAGTTGAACAATAGTCACAGTTTACTGTAGCTACGCATTTCCATAGTCTTGTCAGCCAGCTCATTCCGTAAAAAAGAACTATAATCCAGTTTCGCAATCAATAATGAATGAAGTCCAAGTCGCATCAATCAAAATCTCCTACAATTTACCAGTAATCAAAATACCCCTCAACAAGTTAATGATTTTTGTGAGTTCAACTCGTAGAAAAGTCCTAATCGTGCGGCCATCGTTTGGAGTTAACGGAACAGTTACTGTGTCTCCTCTCGAGGAGATCGAACAATCTGGGTATTACTTACAAACTAATGTGGTTGAACGTTTGTGAATTACAACTGGGTTGTATCTCACGTGAGGTCAATGCTGCGGTGGTCAACACGGTTGTCTCATGAAGGCGTGACCAGAATTACAATCCCGGTTGCGGTAAGGCTTCCATAGTTCCTCATCAATTTACAACAGAAAAGCCCTTGCATCCAAAACTGTACCTGGCATAACGGTTTCTTAAGTCGATTTCCTTAAAATGTACTTCTACATCTTCTACTAGATCCGGATACAAGCATTCAGTAGTTCTCACAGGAAATTACTCCTCCTTCGTTACGATTTAATCAGCTTGATTTCTACACGCATTCATGTTTCTTATTCTTGAATTACTCAAGAAACTGGAACAACATTCTTTTTTCTTGAACGACACTAACTGAGACTATGAATCATGCTATCTACGAATTTGGTTATCATCCATTTCCTGTGAACATCTAAATCGCCAAATAAGGGTACTATCCGAGGTGATGGCGTACTGCATAAGCAACGCGACCGTTCTCCAATGCGTATTTCGTAACGTTCGGAATACGTGATCCATTGATAAACTGATTGGGTTTTACAGTCAGTAATAGCTGGATCATGTGCTCCGCATGCCAGCCGAGTGTTTTTCGTAGTGGGCCTTATTTACTGAAATCACCAACAGTTAGATAAAATCGCGTAGTGGTCAAATAACAATGTGGTCACGACACACGGAGACGCTGACTATTCTGTTGAATGGGAACAGCAGGCGTTGCTTGCCCGATTATGCACCTGCTGATTACTCAACTCGTTTATTACAAACGCTGTCCAATATGTCAACGCGTCATAATCACTAGTGTGTCCACATTCACAAAATATCTAGCTCGTCAAACTAATTTGCTGGCCTACATGTCCAACAATACTGTCATTACAAAAGCCACCGTGTACGAGTTGTCTTGGCTTTAGAAAACAGGTATCACTCAAAGGGACACAGAAGGTAGAAAGTTGGGCGATGAAATAAAATAAGAAAGTGGTAATGCCTCAGTAAGTTCATTGTCGGGAGAAGGATAACTTCTGATACGTCCTAGTCGTTTATGGCGTGGACAGCTCCCAATTCGAGTTTCTGATCCGATTATCTGACCGGAGATACAGCAGAGGATAAGGTTTCATTGGGAGAGCCTAACCGCAGCCAATGACATGCGGGTCTGACTTAAATAACCTTGAGGGGCTTGCCTAGCCTGAAATCGCCATGAATAAGACATTGGTGTCTGGTGCTAATTACTGTTGCTCGCAATGGATGTATTCAAAGCAACATCAGGCTCCTGAGAAGAACTATAATATGATGCTAAACAATATGTTGATGATCAAAGTCTACAGTCGGGTGACCGAAGCGCACATTGTTTAAGGGTACCCTTGTTAACATTCACATTCCTTGTTACGATTAAAAAGATAGCTCTATTGTATGCGCACAGAATCGTATCTTACTGTCCCCTACGCAGTCAGCAATACAAATACACAACCCCGAATGTAACCATTTTTTGTCTGATAGCGCACTGCGGCTCGATTCAGTTTGTATCCGGCAGGATCGTAGTGCAAAAGCCTGACCCACACGACAGTGTGGCAGAATAGGTTTCTATAATCCAAACCAACTATCGTGCAGGTGAATGTTGTCTATAGGTGATTGACTCATTCTTAGTTTAAAACAGTTTGATTTAGTTGCCGATACAGTAAGTTGCAAAGGCTACTGACATAATGCCCAGACTGGAGGAAACGAATCGTGATGACGCGATCTAGCTGTAGCGATTAACCTGACTTGATTTAAAAAAAAGAGGTGCTTTTGGCCCTCATAGTTGAATCCCACTAAAACAAACAGTTGTTTTCGATCAACAGAGTTAAACATGCCCAATGAACCTAAAACGATGCTTAAAAGATGGAAAGAGATAAAACAGAATACTATTGTCCTGTGTTACGTAATTTTAAGCAAGTATGGATTAAATGCTCAAACGGTAAATTACAGAAGTTGTTAATGCAATGTAATCATGTTCACAAAGTAATGTCACAAGGTTGGGGGTAACAAGTTGGACGCGAATGGAGACTAGTTAGCTGCTGTTTGCCGGCGGTAACCGCAAAATTGACACAGATCTAACTGAATAACAAATGACCCCGCAGTGACTAACATTCGCTGACTGACCAGCATGAGGTGGTCGGAGTGAACAATGTAGGCTACTCGTGAGATGTGATTGAGGTCAACGCGGCGATATGCATTGGAAGGATGTTCCACCACTATGCCCTTAAAAGGCTCGTTCGAATCGATGCCAAGCTGTGTGTTGACGTTCCATGATCAGCTTCGACAAACACCTAATGGGCCCCAATTACAAATTCCGCTACACAACAGTAGAGGAAGGAGTCCACAGAGGAAAATTATTCGAGAACGAGTGATCAGTCTTCCAGGCCTAACGTAATGGACGAGCATGTACTAAATCTGCTACGTAACGTTGCAATCAAGGATGTGTGATTGAGAAGTTGACAGAGTTGATAGCTGAGCGTCTGTCACGACACCACGTTTGAACGATAAACATATTACTATATTTCGTCCATCTCACCACAGTAACTGGATAACGTGGTCCGATGGCGATCACGTTCCCGGTTGTCAACTGGTCAACATAACCGTATTCATTTAACCCGTTAGCGTTTAGTTATCATTTTTCGTCTAGTTTATCCGTAGCGCACATTTATCTTGTTCCACTGATAACACTTTTCACTACTTGTTGGACACAACGTCACTGAAGTTTGTGTGTAGTCCAACGTACGTTGCTTTATAATGCATTGCAAGTTGTACGATTCCAACTCATCTTTTCAGGCTCGTACTAAGAAAAACAGAATGTGTTGCTTGATTCTAATTCGGAAGTGAATGTGATCGAACGATACATCAAACTAAATGACTGAACAACACTGGGTTAATTCCGTTAGAAATTCAACAGGATAAAACAGTCACCTAAGTACTGTCAATAGGAAAATTATTTCCAGTGGTATGGCTTAGTTGTTAGCACTCCAGATTAGTAAAAAAAAAAATTTCACCGAATCGCGACATATGACGGCAGCAAGCTCTGAATGTAAAGAGGGTAAAGTAAGCCACTTATAGAAAGGAACTATATCCTTTTTCAAGCAACAGATAAGGGAATAACGCTGTCCTGATATTCGCTAAATTGCTCAAAAAGATATCGCAGTAATCAACTGGAATGAGTTTTAGCGGATTGTTGAAAAGGGGAATACCCTTCTGAAGAAAATTGCTAATTAACGCATCACCATCACCATTATAGACTGCAATACACCAGATGCTTAATTGTCATACAACCATGAAGGAAAAAAGCAAGCCAAAGCGAAGAAAAAGAAGGCAAAGAAGGGACCTAACCACTGAAAACAACCATGTTTACACTCGAACATTCAGAACCAAGGTTCCTACGCTTTGCAAACGAACAACAAAGCTGCAAGTGAATGTAAGGCGTCATCCGCAGGACAGCTCCCTTATGTCCTTCACATCCCCGCGTCATTTCACAGACAATTCGAACAAACAACGACAACATTCACGCCACTAAGTTCGGTTAGTCACAATCTCAACTGACTTCTGCAGCCACCAACGCTGTAAGTCGCGATGTCCCCGGCCAAGAAGACCAACCCGATCTACAGTGGCCAAGTTCTTCGAAAAAGATTTCATTCCGGAAAACTGTGAACAGTGGTGGTGCTGTTCGTAGCACGGATTGATGGTTTTAGTATTGGTATGTTCGCCAAGCTTGGCATTTAGACTGCAAACGTTTCATTACCAAGCGAGGTGACAGCACCACAACTGTTCACAACTATCCGAAACCTGTTTGGGCGCACAACGCTAAAGACTAGTCGTTGCTGGGGACCTTTGCATGCAGAGGAGCTTCCACGCGTGAACAACTATTCTTTTTGCATGAATGCCTGTGTCGAAACATCCTCCCACCAAGTATCAACTACAGACCACCGCTCAATCATCCACAAGCTTGGGCAATAGCCAGACAAAATGGAAGACGAATGTAACGTATGTTAATAACCGATGCCCATTATCGGTTACAAAAATATGAGAACATTGCGACTACTAGAAGAGCAGATTGCAAACAAATAATGGGCGAACATCAGCTACAGAAATTAGAGATAGCGATAGGACACCGAGTAGCAAGAACCAAGAATAAAAAGAGGTTGGCATTCAAAGCAAAGCTATTGAGATTGACGAAGAATAGTGGTTCCCTGAGGGCCACTGACTAATCAGGACGCCATTAGAACATGTTTGAACTCACAAGAGTCGACCGTAAAATAAAGAAGCAACTTTTTTGGTGTGCTTCTTCATACTTTTACTGGTTAGAGTATCAGCTAGATAAGCGTCGGAAAAAATCATCTCCCCATCGACTGGAAATAACACAGACGATAGTACAATGCACGTGTGTCGGTGAAAATTAATTCTGATGCCGATCAATGAGTACGCAATAATCATCCACACAATCTGATGGACTGTTTGCTTCAGGAACGACGAGAAGTAGGTCGATCAAGAAACGTGCAAACAAGCAACAGAAAATGTCCCACCGCCCAAAGGAAAAAACTGGGGTGGTATAAAAAAGTAACTTGCTCACACAGGTTACATTACGTTTCTAACTATGACCAATAACCATGGATGTCACGCCTTGGGATGTCATTGATTCCGGTCATAGTCCACGATAAAACAAAGATTAATGTGCAAATACAAACGTGTAGAGGAAAATTAAGCAAAAACAAAAAAAATAGTAAAAAAACATTTTTAAAAAACTTCGGATACAGACTTATCATCGAGTTCGGTACATTATCACATCCAACTGGTAAAGCGGGGAGAAGTTCAATCACTAATAAGACGGGAAGCACCTGCCATATTCAACGGGGTTATTAAAGTTTTCATAACCCGTAAAGAAGTCATCATGTGGTTATCCTTAAGTTTAATGCAAAAGCTAATAGTCGTATTGGACAATGCGCGGTGCGGCAGACGTCCCGTAGGTGTATGGAGAACAAGATTTAGCAAATGTAGACAGTTCACTCTCATTAAGTCGGCTGTTGGTCGTCAGATTGAAGTTTATCCAAATGAAAGCCGCTGGACTGTTGCATTACCGACATAGTGCACACGAGTAGGGATTAGACCAGTCGACTTAAAACGTAGGTTAGATAACAATAATTTTGGGGAAGGGTGATATACTTCGATGGTTGTGCGGGCTGATATACAAGGGTAGCTGCTTATACCATTACTTACATGGACTCACCAGGGTGAGTATTATGTATTTACGGGGTGGATAAGAGGTTAAGTAAGGCTCATAGTTGACCGTTCTCTTGGCACCCAGTTGACCTTCTCAGTTGGTCTACATAGAACAGAAACGCAACTATGAATTACTTCTTGCTAGAGCCTATGAGTACCGTATGTCTCTGATCGGACCAAGAGCTAAATACTGACCACTATGCTTGTGAGGCGGAAGTAATGACCACTACTTTGTTCCCCCCAAATCATTCATGATTAGATCAGCACATGTGAATGTTTGTGAGTAATATTCAGGTTATCCAACAGTCTTTAGAGGAGACATTGTAAATTTCTCGTGAGCATTAATCGAACTATACACCGTACCCAAAGGAGTTAAATATGACAGTTCGGTCATATCTAATGTGAGGTGAACAACGCTCAACAAGCCTGTGGAAAGTGGTTCAACTCACAGTTGAGAGGAAACGATATACAACATTGACAAACACTAATAAAGACAGAACTCCAGTCTAGCACCTTCTTTTGAAGGTGAGCGAATGTCTATCTGCCTGTCTGTCTGACCTTGGTAGGGATGGTAGCCGCAACCTGGTTCTTGTGAATGTGAACCAAGTGTGACGACTACCATTTTACACAGTTCACATTCTGCATGACCGATCTATCATAGTTAAACATTCAGCAACAATCACTAGTGGGTAATACCGAAATTGCCCCATCACAGATCATCATCATTAGCATAGACAGCCAAACAACGACAACATTCAAGTCACTGAGCTCGGTTAGCCGCCATCTCACCTAACGCCGGCCTTGAAGGAGACAGAGTAACTATCTCGTAATCGACAATCAGTTGTTAGTCACGGTTAAAATGACCAGTGGTGCGCTGTATATGAACAGAGTTGGTTTAGGTTCGCACAGAATATTCAGAATGATGAATGTATGCGCTTAACGGATAAGCAGGCTTGTAATCAGGCAGAATTGATCAGGGGGGAAAACCAGCAAGTATCCACAAAACAAGCAATATGCAGCATCTTGACACTCAGGACATCCGATCTTTTAATAAATAAATAAAACCTTAGGGGGCTATGTGAGACTGTATACACTGTGTCTCCAAACCGGAACGACATCGGCCACCTAATACCATTCGGAATTAGTGCGTCCGACAGATAGGACGTAGAGACAGAAACAAACATTTGTCAGTGAAAACTGATATTTGAAACGTAGGAAAAGAAATAAATCAAAGTTGGCATGTGGTATAACTTGAGGAACTTACCGAACATGCCGTTGTCTGTTGCGAAATCGATTGTTCTAATCGATTCAGCTGATCCAAATTGAAATACCAGTACCTGACAACTGATGCATAGTCATGCTGAAATATGGAGAAGATGAAAACGTTTGGTATCATGAAAAGCCAATAAGAGTTTAACCTACTGGAAATTTATACACGTTAACCTCAAGGTTGTGATCTTTCACATGTTGAACTAACACCTCCGGACAATGAGGCAGAGTGATTCGTTCTGCCGAATGGACTGCTGGTGTATCCGGGACGCAAACGTACGCCTCGTCCTTAGAATTCGCCACAGCTGAAAGGCGTTTCATATCGAAACAGCCAGCACGCTTCTTAGTCTTCCGGTTACAAGTATTCTAGAGGATAAATGTGCGTGATTGAGCGTAGCAGACTGGCGGTACCCTCAAGGTTGGACACATCGAAATAGCTGATAGAAGGTTCCCACTCTCATCAAACAGCACCCTGCTATATTTTGCATGAGGCTCATTGGGCACAGTACTGGTAAATGAATCATCCGAGAATACCATGACGGATTCGCGAAACGCACGCTTTTTGACCCTACGTCGCTTTCTGCCTTTCGTTTGCTTTCCAATCTGGGAATAAATAATTTGAAAACCGTTGCGAATAACAAATCACCACAAAACTATCTGGTAGGTGTGAAGCGCTTTTGTCAATCACCGACTTGTCCAGACAAGATTCGGATTGTTCTAACATTAAGCTAAAATAGAAAGAGATGAAAAGGTGAAACTGTATACTTCTAGCAAGTTGAAAATGAGCAAGTTAGCCATACAAATAAAATTGTTAACTGAATATACGATATTCACAAGCTACTGTGTTCGGGATATTCGGATGTGACGATTGGGATGCGGTTAATGTGAGATCAACAAGATAGTCAGCCCAGTAACATGAGAGTCAGAAGAGTTCTCGCAATTTCGGAAAAATACACATATCAATGGAGAGGTCAAATAAGAGCAGACTCCTAATTTGTTTCTTTTGGTTAAGACGTATAAGAACAAACATGAAAGTGTCAACAATTCCTTCTGATTTAGTATACTATTCAAATGAGAAACAACATAAAAAAGTGACCCATTAATCATAAAAGGAACCACTGAAAACGAATAAACGTTGTCCAAAAAATCAACTACTTTGTTTCAAGTATACTATAACCGGCCCAATTACCTAACGGATATCATTTTATATAATGAGCTCAGTAATAAAGTCGATCCAGGGGTTAATATATCAATGTTAATGGGTACAATTTCAGACTGGATCGCATAACCTACAGCAACCTCTTTGTCGACGCTATCTTAACGAAGGCACGAATAATCTGAGAAAACCAATATACTATTTATTAGAGGAAAAAATCAGGCTGAAAACACTATTGGGGTTAGGATGCACCAAAGTCGTACATTCAGTAACCGAGGTCCTAGCACCAACCGGTCCAAAAACTGCACGAATACTTTCTAGCTCTACTCTCTTGGACGAATTGTCCATATCAACTATTATGATAAAATTACTCACATCAGGCATATACGCCAAACCTACGCGACGAAGTAAAGTGATAAACCCATCAAAATTGTGTACACACGTTTGGATTGGCAAACAGGAATCAAAGCGGATGTGGTCCAACCGCTCGAGGTCGATTCACACGAACGATGAACTGAACAGAACTCCGAATTTTCATTGCCATTTGCTTGTGCCTATCGCATGGGATCAATGAGGATGCCGCATATTTGACCACGGCCAGTCTGAAACCCTACCCAACAGTGTAGGACGGATGGTGTGGAGACTAAGAAGCCGAATGACAAGAAACAAACGAAATGGGTCAAGGTCATTCTTGAGGACGCCAACATATCGAAGGTCACCCAAGACGTACTGCCAACCATTTGTACGTGATGCGGACCCATGGTAGGCGGCATCCGTTTCAGATTAGTCTGTCAAAGTGGCCAAAACCGACAAAGCCTGAGAATACCCAACACCACAGGTGGTGCAGCGCAAGCCACTTGTGGTTCCATTCACACACTGCCATGATTGGATTTACGGTCTATGAGCGGGTAAGTTGATTATAACAGATAACATGAGAACGGATGACGACATGGCGGATAACGACAATATACAACGGACGATGGAGTATACAAGATGAACTCGGAATTTCCCAGCCAATTTTACAACGTGAAAGACTTACCTGCACAGCACCCTGGTATCTCAGCTTCTGGCCATCAGGATTTCGCTTACCTGACCTCAGTTGTCCATACGGCACCTACTTCGGAATACGGTCATCGCCCATCCGACGGGCGTGACCCAGCCAACGAAGCTGATTCAACATCAGCAAGGCTTCCATCTCGTTCATGTCCGCTTGCTGCAGTACTTCAGTTTTCGGAACCATGTCCGAACACCGAATACCCCAGATGCGTCTTAGACATTGCAAATGAAAGTGGTTTAGATAGCGCACAATCCGCTGATACAATGTCCACGCTTCACTGCCTTACAGCATTACAGTCAGCACCAGTGAGCGGTAGATACACCACTTAGTGGTAATCTTTAGGCTATGGTTCTTCCAGACACGTTTATCAAGACGTCTGAAAGCACCGTTGGTCTTTACCACACGAGCTCGTATCTCTGGCGTCTGTGGACAAATCTGTCGACCAATTGTTACCCAAGTAGCAGAAATCTGTGCAGCTGTCAACAACATCTCCATTAACACGGGTTTGAGGTGAAGATGCACAGATAGCACCTTTGCCCGGAGAAGGCTGAAAGAAAGAAAGTGTCGTACCTGTGTGATACACACACACACACAAACGTAACAGCATCGATCACTAACGACCAAATTGCAATAGCTACGTCCTAGCTCGAGGGCCACACGAACAAAAGGTCAATGCACTCACATAAGACCGACAGAGATTAACAAGTCACAAAAAACCGAACCAACACACAACACTGGTACCATCCACAACGAGCGCATCCGTCTTTTGTCTAACTGTTCCCCTTTGGCCAATTTGACAGGGGTTGAACCTGCAAGGACCGATGCCTTCGTCAGCACAGCCCGCCGGATGAAAACAGCACACAAGCCGGACCACTACGCCAAAGTAGCATATCCATGATAAGCGGTAAACTATTGGGATAGGTGTGATCGATGGTCAGCTAACCAATCAAACTTGAGCTCTAATCCTGCATTTTCAAGACCACTTTCATTGGTACTCACTCACCCAAGCCTCAAAGCTTTGTACAAAGAGAGTCAGGCGCAATGACCGGTTTGTCAAATACCTACCTCAATAGATGTGAAGATAAATTTAATTTTTGCCCTCAATCGAATGCGTGAAGAATGTTAAAAGAATGAGAAAGAATATTTTCCCACATGCAAGCAGTTGATTCAATATGAACGAGTCGAGGACAGTTACCCAATTCAGCAGTCATCCACATCGGAATGTTTCATAGGTCGCGCTCGCCGACCACCTTCATCGTCATAGACATCAATACATCGGTGGTTCTTACCGATGGTTAACTGCCACGAAGGGGAGGAGAACGAACTACTAAAAACGGCCGTCTATATTAAATCATTCAACAACGTGCACATACATTGTAAACAAACAACCGAGCCATAAGTGTAAGTTAGGCGTCATCAACAATACAGCTATCACTGCCAAGCGCCATTAAGTACACTAACTTCACAGACAATTCGTTTGACTAAGATCTCTTCCAGTCACGGCAGCGGAAGACCAAGCGTCGCAGAGATTGACTTCGCAAATTCAACGGCAATTTAGTACAGGTTAATGTGTTGCAAGCTGCACCTTATACAATAAAAAAAGTATGATGAGTGAGTCCCTCCCCCTTAAAAAACAATTCCCGTAATTGGAGCGAAATAACTAATTAGATTATAAACGAGTGCGTGATTAGTACGGAACAGACAGTAATCGAGAATGTAGCTGCCAAACGTATATGCGGCACAGTCATGGTAACAACATGGATTTTTTTAATGTTGTTCAGTTGTAGGTTCTAGTTCGGTATTTCGTAAACTTTAACAGACATTTCATTCATTCATACCTCATGGTCACAAGCCTGATCAGCGGATACCGTGATTCAAGCCATCATTCAACACAACGATGGCGTGAAGTAAACAGAAAATAGTGAGGAATTAAAAGTGGTAGAAATGTCATGAATGCAGGCATACCATTGACTGCGGCACGTAACCACCTAGGATAGCGTTTCTGATGCGTGATTTATGTGACCACAAGG
This sequence comes from Paragonimus skrjabini miyazakii, assembly GCA_014338405.1. Lineage (NCBI taxonomy): Eukaryota > Metazoa > Platyhelminthes > Trematoda > Plagiorchiida > Troglotrematidae > Paragonimus > Paragonimus skrjabini miyazakii. The sequence continues at coordinate 41,022 of JTDE01001848.1, read as the reverse complement.
ATATTCACCGAACAGAAAACAGCAATACACTTTTCCCAACGCAAAAATCAAGGTAGTCGTGATTGGTTTCTTGTTTGACTACCACACGGTTTTAACAACAATTGGTCGTTTCAGTAGATACTGTCCAATGCATAAAATACTTAGCTGACATCACGGACTGTGGAACATGATTACTTGACCAATCGATCACGCGTTCCAAAATACATGTTATCGAGCAGTTGCTTTGCTGACTGGTGACAACAACGACGGTTTAGCACATCTAGGCTGTTGATATCTTCGTCCCGAACAGGCTACGTTTCTGAACCACGGGGCAAAATAGAACGCACATAGGCATGATGCAACCTTCTTTTCGGCAACAACCTGGGGACATTTCGGTGTCATACATAACGCAAGTTGGCCAACGTAACACTTCCTCTTGTTACTCTCACTGACATCTGATCAGCAACATTACAAGGTGATTAAGTAAGTGAAATTGACCAATGCAGAAAAATTCCTCCCAGAGTTGATCATGCGAAGTCAATTACACCCATCAAAAGAGCATACGCGGAATGAAGAAATGGAACGAAGACAAAGTGAGGTTGATCTGCTCAGAGAAACGGATAAGAAGGCATTTTGACTGCGACAGGCATTAGATGGGCCCAGGTGAACAGAAAGGTTAGCTCGCCGAGGCTGTTTTGACGAACGATACTTGCGGAAGTTAGGGAGTAACAAGGCTGACAAAAGATTATTTAGATAAATCGGCTTATTCCAACGGTAAGTCGAGTATGGTTGTAGTAGATTACCAAACCGGAGGTATAAGGATTCCAACTCTCGGTGGAATACCTCAACAGGGCAGCCAGACAAGTACAAAAGCTCACAACGATCGGACTGTGGACAATACAGGCGAACGAAAGAGCCATCGCTCAACAACATCGGACCGCCGGACGAGGAATGTCAACCGGAATACTCCCCTACAGAAAACGTCGGTCACAAACACAAACCGGGCAGAAGCGCACACGACGTGGGAGCGGAAACTGAGTGTGTACTGCGGACCGGAATTCCGATTCACAAACGCGAGTGTGGTGGGGCAACCGACGAGTTGGACAATAAAGACAGCTTCACTGGACGCTTCTTCGGTACATGATGATCCCGGCTAGAATAACGATGGGCGAACAATTCCCCAGATCGTTAATACCGTTACTGACCTGAATAATTAACTGGGTGGATAACAGGACGATAAAACCACACTTGGCAATATATCACGAGTTACTCAATCAGCCTCTTCACTGTGTTGAAGCAAAACGTCAACCTTGAATGCCAGTCAGATAGGTGCTTTTAACTTGACTGTTTCCATCTAGGTTCAGACAGTTTCTCAGTGTTCAGCCCATGAATAACCAAGATGGCTAAGCGACAGAAAGTAACTAGCAGTGTAAAATTTAGAAACTAGACCTTAACTGAATACAGGTGTAAATGCATCGTGCTTAGCTCAACAATAACATCGTCGTAATTTCGATGTAGGAGAGGGAAAAGTGACAAATGTGACACTGAGGAAGAATGCTGCTAGAACTCAAACATGGAGAAACAAAACAAATGCTGCCAGGTCAGTGTTGGCTAATCAACTGATATGCAATATTGCGACAACAGACCTAGCGCGTCCACAACAACTCGTGACCGAATCCTACAGATTGGGGAATCGAACATTATTCAAGCCCTAAGTCAACGATCTATTAATACAACCATGTCGCGATCAATCAAAGTGTTAGGACAAATAAATCATCCGTAGAACAATCCTTTGGGAACTGGTTGAAACATTCAGGTGACATATTCGTACTGACGAAAGTCGAAACGCAAACTAATTAAGAGACTTGATTGCGGAAAATCCAGACATCGGCTGGATTCGGACTAGCGACAGAAACAACTGAGTACTCAACAACAAAATTATATCAGTCTGTTTCATAACCACGTTGTTTGTAAAAGGAGAATTGGATACAAAAACACAGGATATGAAGATGTCACCTCAAACCTTCATGAACATTCACATAGCTGAATCGGTCCAAGCATCAGCCATCCGTCATTTAAAGTCACACAAAGCGTCCACAGGCGTCCGTCTGGATCTGAGCTCTTCTTCGTTTTTCGGAATCGGATGATTATTGTAACTACATTAGCCACAATATAAATTTGTGCATCTGACTAGTAAACGATACCGAGTTTACGATCGCGTGACTTAATGAGATATAATTCCAATGTTTAACTCAACTGTCAGTAACTTCATTTGGATTTTCATGAGATGCAATTAGTAACGAATGGTTTCAACGTTTCAAGTGAAGCGAACCACTACACTTCAACTTTGTGTGATAGGGCCTCTGAAACAGTGACTAGCTTGTCTGAGAGACAGCAATCGCTGTGTAAAGGCCATTCGATTAATAGCACATTTAAGTGTAACGATACCAGTTAATTCCACTGAAAAATGTCAATTCGTAGTCTAGTGTTGAGGTGAGGTGCGAAGTAGATCATAAAGAAAGAATTGAAAGAAGCGCATTACGGTTTTTCGTGACTGTAGCGCAATTCACTGATCATTTGGACGGCTCGAAAATTTGTGAGATTTCAACGGAAAACGTCCAAAACTCCCAATAGACTAAGATCAAGATAGGCCAGAAACGACCAACACATCGGACATTCGGAAAGTGCCTATAAAAACGGACACAGATTCATTCTGGACAATCAGCGAAGTGATCTGTTGCTACTTGACGGCAATGGTTGCTAAGACCAACCTCAGCTGGAGAATAAAAAACCCAATGTACACACATTTGTATGCAAACGTTCTAAAAACTTCATGTTCACTTATAGAAAAGCTCGAATGAATCATGCTATGGCATATAGAACACGTCAATGCAAAAAAGATTTAACTGACGACGAGAACACTTATACTGACGATATAAGGTACACGGATGAAGCAAATGAGGCAACAAAGAAATCCATCCTTTAGCTGAACAAACTCTGACATACACTGAAAGGTTGGAACAATTGCAATGCATTCAAAGGCTAGATGGCAACTTCGATTAACGATAGGGCTGACACTGTCGATTTTGCACTACAGAGAATAGAACAGACACCGTCCAGATACACTAATAGATATCAAACGTGTGTATTTTGTTTTCTAGGGTTTCGTTGAAGCAGAAACTAAGCTGCGGATATTGTTAATATGGAGTATCACATTGGCGTTCTCTAAAAGAAGCCCGTCATCAAGGTCTATTATATAAATTCATGAGTGGGACCATTATGATCCAAAAGCTGCAGATTGTAACCGTCCATCACGATCGTTAACCACGACGAAACATTACCTTTGTGATCCATGGATGGAAGAGCTTTCTGATGGAGGCACTGCGTTCCAAACTTGTCGAATGTCGTTCACCGACAGGCACGTCAAAATACCATTCAACCAAGCTTTCTATGGTGAAAATACACTCAATTCACCGCTTATCCAAACCCCGATACAATAGAAGATCTAGCATGGGGATAATCCAAACGTCACGTTGAAGACACTACATCAGGACTGAACAAACAGTCTCAATGTTACGCTTTCCGTTATTCGCTAATTTCTTTGTTCTGTATTGCACCGATTAACGTACAGTTTGTGACTTTGTATGTGTTTACCGTACTCCGATTCGTCCGGAATCCGCATTGCTCCTCAAGAACATTGGCCTCCAAGACATTCGTATTCAGCCGGTTCGGAATCATTCTGGCAAGCACCTTGCTTGCGCAGCTCAGCAAACTGATGCTCCGATAGCTGTCGGGCATTGCATGCTACCCTTACCTTTGAACAAGGGTACGGTAAGGGCAACCTTGAATTCGTATGGTATAATTTCGTGCTCCTGGATGGAATGAACCAACTGGAGCAGTGCACGATCCATCGCCGGCCAGCCATTCTTCAGGATCTCACTTGACAGCGCATCTTCACCTGCAGCCTTCCCGTTGTGCAGATGACCAATCGTTGTCTGCATATCTGGTAAATCTGGGGGCGGAGGAAGTGAAGGCTTGATGACCTGTTGCGGTAGGTTGTTCACGGTCACCAAATCAATAGTAGCATGACGGTTTAGTAGGCTACCACTGTTTGCGCCAGACCTTCATGATGTCATCTGACTGGGTGCACGAACAGCCAGTGTCCACGTCTATCAGTGCTTTAGTAAAATGGATCGATGGACCGAGATCGCTTTGAACGAACCGCAGAACTTGGTGTCCGTTGCTCAACAAATTCGGGAGAAATGCAGGGAACGGAATCAGCCCCTGTATGTCCTCTTCGTAGACTTCACCAAAACCTTTGATTTCGTGAGCCGCGAGGCGTTGTGGAAGGTGCATGGTAAGTTTGGGTGCCCAAGTAAGATCATCAGTTTGATTAAATTGTTGCATGTGGACAAAGGTACAAACGTGTGGATCTACCTCTGATGCTTTTGGCATTGTCAATGACGTGAAGCAGGATTGTGTGTTAGCCCCACCCCTATTTAGTTTATACTTGACTGCCATACTAACAGTTGCTTTCCAGGACCTTGGGGAGGATGGCGTTGAGTTAGAGTACCGGACGGATGAGCGCCTACTGAAGATTCGACGTTTCGGCGCCCAAACCCGGCTACATACCTCAACGATGCGCACGTCTCTATTTCCAGATGACAGTGCGTTGTTCGCACACAGCGAGGACAAACTACAGCGCCTGGCCACGGCTTTCGCGACCGCGACATCCAAGTTTGGATTGGATATCAACACAGGAAAGACATTTTCTTTCTTTCAGCCTTCTCCGGGCGAAGGTGCTGTCTGTGCACCTTCACCTCAAATCCGTGTTAATGGAGATGTTGTTGACAGCTGCACAGATTTCTGCTACTTAGGTAGCAATTAGTCGACAAATTTGTCCACGGACCCCAGAGATACGAGCTCGTGTGGTAAAGACCAATGATGCTTTCAGACGCCTTGAAAAAGGTGTCTGGAAGAACCACAGGCTGAAACCGAACACTAACCTCTTTGTCTGCCGCTCAATGGTGCTGAGTATACTGCTGCAAGGCAGTGAAACGTGGACATTGTATCACCAGATTGTGCGCTATCTAAACCACTTTCATTTGCAATGTCTAAGACGCATCCTGGGTATTCGGACATGGTTCCAAACACTGAGGTACTGCGGCGAGCGGACATGAATGGGTGGAAATCATGCTGATGTTGAATCAACTTTGTTGGCTAGGACACGGATGAGTGACGACCGTATTCCGAAGTAGGTGCTGTATGGACAACTGTGATCAGGTAAGCGAAATCCTGGTGATCAAAAACGGAGATACCAGGATGCTGTGCAGGTAAGTCTTTCACGTGGTAATATTGATTTTAGATGTTGGGAGGACTTAGCGCTGAACCGGACTGCCTGGAGAAATACGATTCGGACGGGCGTCCGCGAGTTCAACGAGCATTTATTGCGCGGCCGAGGACGAAAGCGCGCGGTAGGCAAGAGAACCGTCGGTCCCATAGGTTGTGGTTGCATGACCATATGGCGTTGCAATGTATGCGGCTGCAGATGCGCTAGCCGTTTGGGATTAGTAGGTCACGAGCGTACTCATAGTGCACCGTCGGCGAAGACACAACGAGTACGTTAGGCTCAGACAGGTCATATCAACATATTCATTCTATTTTTGTTAATGATTGCCTCGACCGAGACCGTGGTCGTTTGGCAACTAAACCGCTCCTCTTTTCAGAAACTTGAGTGTCTGCAGTCTTCTACGTTTCCTTTTCTTGAGCTTTGTTGGTGTATTGAATGATGAATCGTTCGCCTGATCTTTTCGTAGTCCAACTTTGCATTTTGTTTGTCAACTTTTCCCTCTCTAGAATACACTAACACGCACTTGTATACTGAAACGCTTCTTATCCCGATGCTTAACGCGGTACGCAATTTCACCCCTTCTCTAACTGAAATGCGCGGATAAATTTAGACGTTTACAAACAGTAAGAAGTACTTAAGCGAAACTATTAGCGGTAAGTGTTGAATCAGTGTGTCAGCTGACTGGCACGTGGTCACATGACTGTGGACCAAGTAAGTCATGGCAAACAGAAGTTGGAGTGAGGTGAATACGATGAAAATCGACAGAATCAAATGTCTATGCTCAAATGTGGCACTGCGCCTTAGCAGATACACTGTTCTCTGAAACTTCCAGTTTTCGGCTTTGTTTAGTTGTCAAATCTAGCTTTGATGTTTAGTTGATATCGTGTTTAACAGGTACATAGTTTGAGTATACAGTAATAGAACTACGTTGGACAAAGCAACTTGACCTCACCATTGAACACAAAAAATCTGTAAGTTCTGGCAATCGGGCAAGTTAAGCGCACATGTACACATAAGCACAAACATGCAAGAAAGCGAGACTAGGGAAAACCCTGACAAAACAGAACAAAACTGGTTCTCAATAAAGACATTTTACTTCTATTATTTTCATTACTAGTTAGGCGAGAATTAGATCATCTGGAAGCGACATAAGCGTAATTTAGTGTGTAGGTCAAAGGCAGCTGCATGACTAACATGAAGTCATCAAAACGAGTCTATCTGTCACTAGGATTTAACGAGAAACATAGTCCAATGACAGGCACAGGTGCATTTGTGAACGTTTATCAAATGCGATTCGGGAGTAAGAATGTAACGGCAACACACAGGACAACGTGTGCCATGAAAAACCCAAATGGCCGGGTCAAACGTGAAACACCCCAGCTAAAGGCACCCGATGAAAAGACACAAATAT
>JTDE01001848.1:5587-34182 GCA_014338405.1 Paragonimus skrjabini miyazakii | reverse complement strand
CGCATCGTGCAAAAACATGGACAAGAAATGGTCAACAACAGATGGATATAAGTGGGCGTTCATGTTCATATGGCTGAACAATGGAAATCATGATAAGACAACAAATGAGTGAGGAAGAAAAAAATGATCGATTTCAAATAGACACCATAAGAACGCAGAAGGATTATTAAACAGCCCAATGACAGAGGGGACAATAGTACGGAAGAGAATCCGAGCGAACCGCACGCAATCGATTTAGGGAAAAAGGTCAGCGGGTAAAATTACAGAAAGCGACACAGTGTGAGTTGAAGCATGGTAGATTTTGGTCAGGTACATACGGACGCATTGGCAACCATTGGAATTGTATGAATAATCGAGATGGCTAGATATTCGCAAGCCAGAGAAGTCTTGAGCATGATAAAAGGTTAGTCGATGGAAGGCAACAGGTCAACATAGTTCGAGGGGAAAAGTCCTGTGCGTCCATTGGGCAACCGTCCACGCCACCAATGCTCGTTTTCCTGTCCGATTACTTCAATTACATCGCCCCGGAAGAAAGATAACTCCTCACTATCCTCAGCGGTGAAATCAAAACGAGCGATAACTCGTTTGATTTCGTTTTGTCGACCTGATGCGGGATAAAGCTGAATAAGGAAGATATGAACAGATTGAATGTAACATAGACAAATGGTAGGAAGGATATCACACAATCCAAATAAGTCAGCAATGATCCACGCAAAAGAAACTAAAAGATGAACATTCCGGTGGCTCGAAAAAACGTTTCCTATAATCACTAAAAAAACAAAGCATATGGGGGAAAAGTTAGCTGTCAGAAGCAAAGAACTAGGAATTATGTGTTGAACAGAATTGAATAAAATGGTTACAGCTAATTAGTAAAACAAAACATTCATTCTGAGCCGAGTTAAAGGCCAAGCGGTTCGAACATGTCAATTTTAATTAGAAAGAGTAACTGGATGTTGAGAAACTTATTAAAATGGGTTTGCACGAGAATAAGTGACCAACATGACGAAGTTACGACAACAAGAATACTGGTATCACCAATATCGCTTCAACAATTCTCTGAGGTTTGTAATACGATCGTTTCCGAAACACAGGGAGAATGACATAGGTGGTTACAAACCTGATTATAGTGCTTTCCTCCTGTGAAAGACATGTGAATATCAATACTTTTATTCACCGCTAACGATCGTATCATTTTTCTATGTAGAAGGTGCCTTTAACTTAACTGAACGTCGCACATTTCGGGAACAAAACAGGTAATTCTAACTTGCACATGTGCAGAGGTTGTGCATCTCGCTTATCATGAACAAGCAAACAATGTGAAAAGCATTTCAGCTATGGACGCTAGTAACAATCCGAGAAGTCCTCTCACCCACCAAAGTTGTGCATAACGAAGGCACAAACAATATGGTGAGGGTTGGTTACCGATAAGCCTACCAGAAGTTAAAGCCAGTAAAATTGGGTGGGTTACGTTGAGACAAGGTCACTAGAACATCTAGTTCCACTCAAATATTCATACTATGTGGTTTTCATTATTAATTCTGTGATTCTGTTCTCCTTATTCGTCACACTGGACGACCTGTGTGATCTGTTGCGATGAACACAGTCACGCTGTCTCCTTACTACTACGACCATGTCGCACATAACAATACAAGAAATCACCTAGTCAATATGGAACACTTTTTCCAGGTAATGAACCTCTATTTCTCACCGTTTTTGTCTAAAATAATATGAAATAATCGCTTCAAGTAAGTAAGAAATGATAATAATGACATACTAGAGTATGTTAAACTAAATGAACCAATTGACAATCATTTGCTGGATATGTTGCAAGTCGTAAACTAATTGGTTTAGATGTGAACTGGACTGTTTGACTCAAATCAGTAGGTTTTTACAATAGCGCGAAGGGAACAGTAACAGTGTTGTGTTGTTCACTAAGACTTGTCTATAAAGACGACAGGATCGAAACTGACATCAGCAGCTTGAGACCAGAAATTTGATGAGACAAAGGGGACGTGCCAAGATTTATGCAATTTGATAACCACCGAAGGAGACGCCAGTAAAACAAGTAAACCAGTCAAATATCAGAATCAGTAGGTGGATGAAAGGTGGCTACGATAAACTGATTAGTAATGGTCCTGGAAATTGTACACTTGACAGGAGAACGAATAGGAACAAGAAAAGACCACAATATCATCATCCTGACTCGGTTCAAAACCCATTTTTCAATAAATAGTGCGCACACTTTTGAATACATGGTTAGCAGGGAAAAGTCCGGTGAGTGTTAGTCTACTGCACTTCGTAGCACGTATTGTTCGCATGGTTAAAATGAGCTAAAATCGAAGCGGCGGTTAGGTGGTTGGAAATGAAAACGTCAAGGCTAAGTCCAAGGGATTATGCTAAAGCGCTGTGGAAAATATGAACTGCTTTCCTATCGTGTTCGCCTGAGGTGGAATACGCCGACCCATTCCAGTTTCCAGTCGATATGACAACTTAGCGCAAAACGTTACACGCCTGAATCAAGGCAACTAAAAGTTTGCGACAAATCGCACACTATCGAGTGAAGAGATGGCATGATGAACAATAGTTTTGGACCGTATATCTACTTCACTAACTGTAAGTACATTTATTATTTTGACCTTATATTCATGATTTAAACTTCACATTTGGAAGAACCAATGCACAAGAATACAAAGAGTTGTGGTTATCACAATTAGGGCAGTTTCACACAAGTAACCCAAAATTAACCAGTTGCCGTACACAAGTGAACTAGGTCATTTCAAAGCTGTTACAGTTAATCCGGACATTAATTCTGCGCATCGCAATTTCCGAACCCCCGGTTTCAGTTGACGTCTACATACACATACAATTTGAAAGGAAACAATGCAACAGTTTACGTGGACGAGCGTACATAGACATGAGGTGTGTGCCATATAAGTAGTGATGGAGCGAATGAGGTGGTGGAGTGGTGCAGGTAGATAAGAGCAGTTTGCAAATGACCTAGAGAAGCCAGATTCAAAAACGCCGGGTACAAACAATGCGGAATTTGCTATCGGAGAGACGTCGAAATATACAAACACACAAAGACATACAAAAGTAAGCGCGATTATTATGCGTCACAATCACCACACGTGGCCTGACGATAAACAAGTTCGTGACATTTGCATGCGACGGTCATCGGTGAAGCACAATAACCAATCGATCTCGTCCCGCTTTACCAGTCAGATGAATCAGTTTGTCACAAAGTTTGTTATCATCTGCCAACATTGTCCGCAGAAGTCAGTTCGGACCAGGTGGATTAACAGAGTTTGCTATCAAACAATCCAAATGTCATGTCCGTCACCGTCCAACAGTGGTGACTCTGAACGTAAGGTAACGAAAAAGAGTTAGACAACTTGCTGATGTTCGAACTATCAGCAGTCTGAACAATCAATCATGCACGGCTGAAAATTGTAAGGGGTTTCGAAGTAGACCGTGTGAATAACAACTTGTTTGTTTCAACATGTTATTTATTTATACATTCCAAAGGCAGCAAGCGCTCTGTTCTCGGACAATTCGAACTAGCTCAGGTGAACGGCGTCCTGTCACCTTTGTAAATGACTTCAATAATAAATGTAACTTCCGTCACTTTCGGAAGTTGGACAATAAAATCAGAAAGGCTAATTTTGCTGAATGGCTGGTTGCTCACCTGTCCCAAATTCTACAAATCATATTTGGGATCGCCTCAAACGAGTAACTCTCTTGAACGCGACGTCAAAACCACGCAAACCATTAAGTGATCCAAAAAGGCGAATAAGAAATAGTGAATGGATGAACGAATGACGCTCGTTAAAAGTCAGGTGGTAAATGATGGTTACAGAGGTGACAGAAGCAAAAATTGGTTTATGAACGCAGTGATTAAATATTCCATCGGTGTGCGTCCATAAAAGTGTAGGAAGTCTAAGACAGGACTGAAAAAAGCCAGATTTGCATGAGTTGAACTCTGGTACTAATCCAACTGTCCACTGTTTTGTCCAAGTATGTATACTACATACAATCCACCCGGAGTTCAACTCAAAAATGCAGTGGTCGCTACCATCACATTTGGTGATGCCTAGAAAACACTACCTCCAACGACACACAAGCTGTGCAGTAGTAACAGATGAACACACGAAAGTGCGCCTGGAATTTGTTGACAACACACTTGAAAATAGCTACACACTCAACTTATTCGAGGATGGCTTTGGTTGCGGGGCCCTAATCGCTCTTATGTCTAGGTCTGGGTGTCTAGGCGGTATCCGAAGACCACATTAAATATGACATCACAAAATAAACCAAATACCATACTGCATCGACCGTCGCGCAGAAGAAACCGGGTCGCCCTATCTGCTACACATGGCAGGATGCATAGGAGAAAATATGCTCTGCCAGTCATTCACCCTCAGACTGTCCCCCCAACACGAATTCTCGGGCAGATAATGCTCATTCAAATCTCAGAACCCCGAAAACCAACCTGAAAAAAACCGGGGACGCAAGACGCTTTCCGTTGGAACATGGAATGTGCACACGCTGCTAGATCGATGCACCGCCACAGGACGGCCAGAACGGCGCACTGCAGTGATCGCGATGGAACTGTGTCGCTATGAAATCGACATAGCAGCCTTGAGCAAGACAAGGCTTGCGGACCAAGGTAAGTTACGGGAAGCATGTGCCGGATACACCTACTGGAGAGATTACCCGACAGACGGTGCTCGGGAGCATGGTGTCTGTGTTGCAGTCGCTGATCATCTCAATGCTTTGATGATAGGTGAAACGTACGGCATCAGCCACCGAATGCTGTCCATGCGCCTGCGACTCGGTCCAGGTAAATGTGCTACATTTGTTAGTGTTTATGGTCCAACTATGTGTCACATTGATGATACAAAGGGCCAGTTCTATGATCAACTGTCCGTCACAATCCGGTCGGCATCAGTGATTGACCGACTGTTTGTTCTGGGTGGCTTGAACGCTTGAGTCGGCCGCGACTCAGTAGCTTGGCCGGGACTCCTCAGATCCTACGGCACTGACTTAGTGAACGAGAACGGTGATCGTCCGCTCCATCTGTGGGCTACTCACGAGCTGGCTATCACGATTCCAGCTGGATACGAGCGATATCACGACGGGGACACATCCACGAAGCGGTCATCACCATTTGCTTGCCTATGTGATTGTGCGATATTCGTGAAATGCGTATTAAGCACGTGATGCGCGGCGCCGAATGTAGCACCGATCATAAACTGGTCGAGACTGAATTATTGATCCATGTACACAAGTCTGTTTATTGTAGATCTTCCGGACAACGGCAGAAGTTGAAATGTAAAACGATTGGAGAAATGTAAGATGAAGACTGCTTTCCAGTGTGCAGTTGCTGCTCGTCTGCACGACGTTCCTGCATCCACTACCCCTGAGGGTATGTGGCAATTCATCGAGGAACGGATCAGGAGAGCAGCCACCAAGATGATCGGTCACAAACATCAGAAACGTCCGGATTGGTTGGACGACAAAAACGAGGTTATAGCTGAATTGATACCGAAAAATGCCGCGTTTGCTGCCTCCACAGTGGACCCAGACAATGAAGCGAAGAAGGCGACGTTCCGGAGTATCCGCCGTCAACTGGTTGAGCATATCCGCAACATCAAGGACAACTGGTAGATGAAGCAGGGCGAGCGAATACAGAGCTGAACAGATCGTCGACAACATGAGCAGTTATACGATTCGTTTACGGCGATCTTCGATTCAGTCTACGAAAGCATTGATAGGCATGGATCTGTCGATCCATTTTACTACAGCACTGGTCGACGTGGACACTGGCTGTTCGTGCACCCAGCCAGATGAAATCATGAGGGTCTGGCGCAAACAGTGGTAGCCTACTAAACCGTCATGCTACTATTGACTTGGTGACCGTGAACAACCTACCGCAACAGGTCATCGAGCCTTCACTTCCTTCGCGCCAGATTTACCAGAGTTGCAGACAACGATTGGTAACTGCGCCACGGGAAGGCTGCAAGTGGGGATGGACTGTCAAGTGAGATCCTGAACAACGGGGGCCGGCGATGGAACGTGCACTGTTCCAGTTGGTTCACTCCATCTAGGAGCACGAAATTATACCATAAGAATTCAAGGATGCCCTTATCGTACCCTTGTTCAAAGGTAAGGGTAGTATGCAATGCCCGACAGCTATCGGAGCATCAGTTTGTTGAGCTGCGCAAGCAAGGTGCTTGCCAGAATGATTCCAAACCGGCTGAATACGAATGTCTTGGAGGCCAATGTTCTTGAAGAGCAATGCGGATTCCGGGCGAGTCTGAGTACGATCGACCCGGTGTTTGTTGCTCGTCAAATTCGGGAGAAATGCAGGGAACGGAATCAGCCCCTGTATGTCCTCTTCGTAGACTTCACCAAAACCTTTGATTTCGTGAGCCGCGAGGCGTTGTGGAAGGTGCATGGTAAGTTTGGGTGCCCAAGTAAGATCATCAGTTTGATTAAATTGTTGCATGTGGACAAAGGTACAAACGTGTGGATCTACCTCTGATGCTTTTGGCATTGTCAATGACGTGAAGCAGGATTGTGTGTTAGCCCCACCCCTATTTAGTTTATACTTGACTGCCATACTAACAGTTGCTTTCCAGGACCTTGGGGAGGATGGCGTTGAGTTAGAGTACCGGACGGATGAGCGCCTACTGAAGATTCGACGTTTCGGCGCCCAAACCCGGCTACATACCTCAACGATGCGCACGTCTCTATTTCCAGATGACAGTGCGTTGTTCGCACACAGCGAGGACAAACTACAGCGCCTGGCCACGGCTTTCGCGACCGCGACATCCAAGTTTGGATTGGATATCAACACAGGAAAGACATTTTCTTTCTTTCAGCCTTCTCCGGGCGAAGGTGCTGTCTGTGCACCTTCACCTCAAATCCGTGTTAATGGAGATGTTGTTGACAGCTGCACAGATTTCTGCTACTTAGGTAGCAATTAGTCGACAAATTTGTCCACGGACCCCAGAGATACGAGCTCGTGTGGTAAAGACCAATGATGCTTTCAGACGCCTTGAAAAAGGTGTCTGGAAGAACCACAGGCTGAAACCGAACACTAACCTCTTTGTCTGCCGCTCAATGGTGCTGAGTATACTGCTGCAAGGCAGTGAAACGTGGACATTGTATCACCAGATTGTGCGCTATCTAAACCACTTTCATTTGCAATGTCTAAGACGCATCCTGGGTATTCGGACATGGTTCCAAACACTGAGGTACTGCGGCGAGCGGACATGAATGGGTGGAAATCATGCTGATGTTGAATCAACTTTGTTGGCTAGGACACGGATGAGTGACGACCGTATTCCGAAGTAGGTGCTGTATGGACAACTGTGATCAGGTAAGCGAAATCCTGGTGATCAAAAACGGAGATACCAGGATGCTGTGCAGGTAAGTCTTTCACGTGGTAATATTGATTTTAGATGTTGGGAGGACTTAGCGCTGAACCGGACTGCCTGGAGAAATACGATTCGGACGGGCGTCCGCGAGTTCAACGAGCATTTATTGCGCGGCCGAGGACGAAAGCGCGCGGTAGGCAAGAGAACCGTCGGTCCCATAGGTTGTGGTTGCATGACCATATGGCGTTGCAATGTATGCGGCTGCAGATGCGCTAGCCGTTTGGGATTAGTAGGTCACGAGCGTACTCATAGTGCACCGTCGGCGAAGACACAACGAGTACGTTAGGCTCAGACAGGTCATATCAACATATTCATTCTATTTTTGTTAATGATTGCTTCGACCATGGAAGATATCAACAGGTTTGCTGTGTTTGATTATCGTTGTCTCCGCCAATCGGCCCATATTAAATGGACTGATGGCGTGAGCAACGTGGCCATTCGCCGGCGCGTATTCCGGAACGCGTTTGGAATGCGCGATCAATTTGTCAACTAATCACAGTACACAGCTTGCGATGGTTGGGTCACGTACTCCATATGTCATCTGAGCGTTTACCGTACCGGGCATTATATACTGAGACCACCAACAGTTGTGGTCAAGCAACTACGTGGTTACGAAATATCAAGAAATATGAGCTCCATTGAGCAAAGTGGGTAGATGTCGCCTGCCTGGATGGGGTCCACGTGATCACTCAAACCGCTGGTTAGAGACACTATCCGAGATGGCAGTATGTTGCAGTCAATGGCGTACCTGCATCCATATAATTTCCGTTTCTTCCTCTTAGTCTTCTTTTAATACTTTTCTTCTAAGTTATTCCACGTCATTGTTAAGGTGAATGGCGGCCCGAGCGACAGTACCTTTTGGTCAAGCTCATGGTTGTTATGATGATGATGATGACGACCAAGACCGTGATCGTTCGGCAACTAATCTGCTCCTCTTTTCAGAAACTCGAGTGTCTGCAGTCTTCTACTTCTCCTTTTCTTGAGCTCTGTTGGTGTATTGTACGATGAATGGTTTGCCTGTACTTTTCGTAGTCCATTCTGGATTTTGGTTTTCATCCGTATCCTCTCTGGAATGCAGTAACATGCACTTGTGTACTGATATGCTCTCCGCATTACACTTTACATATCTTTCTTCTCACCTTAGACCTTGTCACTGCAGTTTCTCTCTGTTTAATTTCTGAGGGATAAGGGTTTCCATTTCCTGTTAGCCATTCAATTGGCTATCCAGCATTGGCTGGCTGGACACAAAGGCCCCATTCACACACCTACTGTTCTTATTCCTTCGGGTTTACACCGGATATGTGGCGTGTGAGTGGGAATGCAAGTGGTGCAACGCCGGTCATTTGGAGTGATGGTATGAAAAACAGGCGTCCTTTGGTTTCGGTAACTATGACAGGCTAATCCGTATCGGATGCCACCAACTGTTTGTGAGCTACAAATAAAATTGACCAGCAATACACCAACCAGACAATACACAACGAAGGTGGACTAACACAACACGTGCGGTCTTAATATTCGAATGACAATTACAAATCTAACAGATTGGGAGAGCAACATGAGCAATTGAGTGCATCCTATATTTACAGAAAGGCAAGCTAGGATGTCAGTGAGTTAACAAAAATCCAGGTTAGAAAAAAAGCACCCGCGAGTATGTAATGTAACGAATTCCCCACTCTTTGTAATTGTGCGCAGACCAGAACCAAACCTAACAGAAGAGTCATGGTTAATAACGCAGAGCAGCTGTATTTTAGCACACAAACCACCAGCCACAAAGATGTACAACACACTGGTGACCCGAGATGATCACTCCCTTTGACTATCTATTTTTAGGCTAGGTTGGTAAATAACCTAATTAGTCTAGCAATTTTCATTGTTGCAGACTGCATCGTCCAACATTTAACAATGACCCGCATATCATTAGGTTGCTGAAGATCTGCGGCATCACGTGCACGCAAATATTCAGTGCTGAGCCGGATCTGGGAGTGTTACGGCTTGAGCTGCTGTTCATAGCGACAACTGCGAACAGAAAATATTCAAAGAAATCGAAGACGAAATAATGGAAAATAGGTTTACATAAAACAGAACAACCCTTTGACACTAAGCATCACGTCACATGGTGCTTCCAACTTACTTCTATTGAACAGTCAGGGCTTTTAGCACATCAAAATTACCGTCGGACCACTGTATGGTCTTATTTAGACCAATGGAGTCGCCACAGATTGTATACGTTACTAGAGAACCAAGTGCAGTTGAGATAAATGGTTAGGAACGAGGTCAAGCATCAATTCGATAACTGCGGGGGTAGGAACCTTCAAACTACTCAAACCGTGTCAGATTTGAGTAGTTTGATCACATCCACCGTTTTTCACGTTATCTAGTATATCGCACGATAGCAAACGAAATCCAGTACAACAGCTGAACGGTTTACTCCGGTAAGTGCACACGAAATGATACAAGGGGGTTTTGGTGTGCTGCTTACGTGATCAGACCACCCTAAACAGGTTCGCTGATAGAGATAACGAAGGTCAAATATAAAAGTATATTTACAACACCAATAACAAGAATAACTAGAAGGTCGAATCACGTGTTATAAACCCTGTTGCCTCATTTCTCCTGTGGAAATTCAAGCAATCTGAACAAACCACCTTCAGAAGTTTGACGACGAGAAGCCCACAAAAAAGTTTCCGATTACGGTTTTGGGCAAACGCACGGTTAAGTTTAGAAAGCCCAAAGAACATTCAAGGCATACTGATGAAGGCCTACAGGAATCTAAGTTGGCATGGTGCTCAGGAAGTCGTTAATGCAACGACAAACGAGTAGCTGTTTATGTGGCGACTGTGTAAGGACCGACGTAACATTCCGTATTTTTATGCATGCATGATTTACACGTAATTCCATCCACCTATTGCAAGACGCCATCATTTAAATTATATGCTACTTCATTTAAATGTGAAACCTGTTGCACACAGTAGACTGTATGTTATCTGAGCAGAACCTTGCGATTGGACCGATGAAAACCACTCATTCAAAAACATTCAGATTTTTCGGAGTTATATGTATTTCTGCTTGTTCGCTTTAGACAGACACCAATTGTAGGCGACGGTTCAAGCGTAGGGTAAAGTCAAATAACTTTCCCTGTTAACAGTTGGAAACACGTGATCGGTTGTTTGTCTGACTGTGAACTTCTAACCATCTGTATTGGGCAATGCGTACAAAGAAGAAAAACACGTCTCATCATCATCATCATAGGCAGCAATGAATCAGTGGTTCACACTGATACTTAACTGCCACACAACCACGAAGAAAAAAAGATCTCCATGAGGAGAGAGGAAAAAAAGAAGAGGAGGGGAATGGACCTAACGACTAAAAATAGCTACGTCTATATTGAAACGTACGACAACACCTTGCAAACAAACAACCCAGCTGTAAGTGGAAGTAAGGCGTCATCAGCAAGACAGCTTCCTTACGGCTTTCACTGCCTCGCGTCATTAAGTGCACTCACTTCACAGACAACTCGGACAAACAACAACAACATTCACGCCACTGAGCTCGGTTAGCCGCCATCTCACCTAAGGTCTCAAGCCACCGACTCTGTGAGTCGCGAGGGCCCCATCCTGGAAGACGAACCCAATCCACAGTGACCAACCCCTTCGTGAACGATTTCATGTGTCTTCACCAGGTCAACATCTGTCCACCTCGTACCTTGCGCCAATCGACCGCAGCGTCGGCAAACAGTGCTCGGTGTGGCAGACGACTAGCTGGCATCCTTAGTACATGGCCTAACCACCTAAGTCTGTGCAAGTGTAAGGACTGAACAAAAGAACTCGTTTGACAATCAATGCCAAACACCCGCTTCCTAACCTCCTCGTTGCTCACTCGCTGGTTCCACCCGATACGAGTGATCGAACGCAGACATCGTTGGTCGAATACCTGGAGGCGGTTCACGTCCTCTACCCTGAGTGGCCAGGTTTCGCTGCCGTAAAGTAATACAGCCCTCACTGTTGTTTGATGTACGCGACCATTAAGCTTCAGAGAGATACCTCTCTGTCGAGATAAGTGCCCCAGGCTAGTAAACACCGCCCTAGCCTTGGAAATACGCGCCTCTATTTCATTCCTTACACCTCTGCCGCTGCTGGTGCAGCTCCCAGGTATACAAACCGGTCAACAACCTCCATGACTTCGTTACCTATGTTAAATCTACGTGATCACAGCAATCTTGCAGAAGCACTTTGCATTTCGAGGCTGCAAAACGCATTCCGAAGTACTTAGTAGAACGCGAAATAGCATTTAGCGCTGTTTGTGCCACTTGAAAGTTGTCAAAGAGCAACACCTTGTCGTTAGTATAAGCAAGATCAGTCAGTCTATCACCAGGTGGGAGGTCCACGCCGGCATCATTCGAGTGACGCAAATAGTCCTCCATCATTTCGTCCATGACGAAATTGAACAAAAATGGTGAAAGAGGACAGCCTTGACGTACGCCGCTCATGGTGTTGAAACTGTCAGGTAATTCACCGTAAACCCTAACCTGAGCCGAAGTGTGGGAATAAAGCGCCGACAGTATGTTCACATACTTAATCGGTACATCTCTGCGTTTAAGTGACTCTAAAAGTGTAGATCGATCCACCGAATCGAACGCACCCTTATAGTCGAGGAATACGGCGACGGTTGGTCGACGGTAGACATGACGCAGCTCCAGAACATGACGAAGGGTAAAAATGTGACCTACACATCTCCGGCCAGGACGAAACCCTGCCTGTTCTCTAATGTTTACCTCACGAACTGCGGTGAGTCGACGAAGTATACTGGATGCAAGGACCCTAGAAATGACTGGGGTAAAACTATTTCCCCTATGGTTTTCGGAAGAGCTCCTGATACCCTTCTTGAATATAGGAACAATTATCACGTGACCCCAGCACGGAGGGATGGTCTCCGTCATCCACACAAGTTGAAACAGCTGAGTCAAGGCCTCAACTAACACCTCTCCACCTTCTTTAAAATGTGCCGGTACGAGATCATCTGGACGGGCAGCCCTATTGCGATTGAGAGCCGAGATGCAACGGCGAACCTCAGTCTCAGTGGGTGGTTCTAAATCTACCGACCAGGGCGTTACATCAGAGGTTTGTGGTGGCAGCACGGTAGAAGCAGGAAGCCAGCAAAATTGACCCTCAAAGTGTTCCGCCCACCGTTCTAACCTTCTGGACTTATTATAGATTAGTGTGCCATCTGCCTCGCTGATAGCTTCACTGACAGACGGTCGCTTGGGACCAGTGGAACGGATCAGCTTAGAGTTTGTCGATGTTCCCTGAGGCAAGAGCGGTTACCATTTCCTTAACTTTTTCCAGTAACCAAGCCTCACGATCAGCCTTTAGATCACGTTTCAGTTTCCTACGGATATCTCTTCTAGACTTATTATGTGAACTACCAGGAGGAACCTTCCGTCTGGCTTCTAACAACTCCAGAGATTTATCTGAAATCCAAGTGTTCCCTCGGACATTGTCCTAGCGCAGCAGCCAGTGCGTGCAGTCGCAACCAAAAAGGCCGCAAAATATGAGTCTACTAGACCAATCACAAGCCACTTCCACAGCCTAAAAATACAATGGAGAAATTCTACTGCACTAAGACGAAAGGCTTTTACACGAAAGATACATTCTTATGCCTAAAAGAGAAACCAGTATGGAAAAAGGTATAGTGTTGGCTAAAATTAGCATATGCTCAGCACACTGTTGCAACAGTCGCCCGCCATTATCCGAGCGATGTGATGCTACCCCAGACCGCCACCTAAACAAGACTCGGCCTCACGAAGGTGACCCACCTGAGCATTCATATCTCCGGCCAGAACGACTATATCAAAGCCACGTGTCAACCAAAGGAGAGCGGCCAAACCCTTGACACCGACATCACTGCAGTCAATTGAAGCATAATCAGACACAATGGAAAGATTTCTGAGTGTATGTGTCTGGAGCTTGCCTTAGCGGAACCTCCCAGGCGAATGGCACAGTCTACGTTTAACAGGAATCCAATCTACTAGTGCGGCTGCAGCCGTCGTGCTGTAGACTATACCTACTTCAGCCTGACCTGTAACGGCGGTGGAGTATACAATGCCGGTGCTGTTAGTTCCATACGTCGACATTTAACGAGCCTAATATTCGTCCGAGAGCGTCTATTGTCCTGTGTTTTAGAGTGCGAACGTTGTGAGCACTTATATTAATTCTCATTCTAGGTTTAAGCGAGTGACGAGGGAGGCCTGCGGCTTAGTGATAAGAGATGGGACTTACCTGCACAGTGTTACTATGATTAGCTATATCTATTTTGGGACCTACAGGGTAATCGCTAGAAGTGAGATTCGGGGGTTGCTTGAGAGTTAACTTTGATAGGACAGTAAGGGAGGGGTCAGCAGTAGCATGCTTTCACCCATTCACCCTGCTGTATGCAGCAGATAGGGCGACCCGGTCTATACTGCGAGACGGCCGATGCAGTATGGAATTAGTTGTGTAATGATTATTCATGGTTGTGTGTGGGCTAAAGTACTGCCAGGGCGCCCAGACCTAGACAGGAGAACGATTAGGGTTCTCAACCAAAGCCTTTGGTTAAAAAACCTATACCGCAAGGCAGCGGGTAGATGGCAGTGTGCCAGAACCGGTACGTTTTTCGGAAAAAACGCCAACCTTCTTCCAACCTCCAACCTGGAGGACCAGGAGACTGGTTCGTCAGACCCCTACCTATTGAACTGCCTGGCATGAGTGACTCTATCGGTGAGGTGGCCACACAGTCCGGTTTAGCCCAATAAGTCATCGGGATACGCAAGCCGTCACACCACGTCAAGGTCCAGTCCCGTTGTGAGAGACACGTTCAGACAGCGGATGTTACATTATATCATTTTACTCGTGAAGTGTTAGATGAGTGCTAAATGAATCCCAGAACATAACATACTTTCTGTATTTTTTTCTGCATAAGACGTCTCGATGTCAATTTAAGACGTCTCAGGAGAGTGAGCTGGGTTTCAACGTCGAAAAGGGTCGCATGGCAACTGTGTACATGGGTAGGTTAAATAACACAGGGATCGGTTGGCTCTCACAGAGTGACAGGATGCGTTCCTGCCGGGTGCACAGAGTAAAAAAAAGCTAGCTACCTGAGACATCTTAAACTGACATCGAGACATCTTAAACAGGGAAAAGTAAAGATAAAGAGTTCATGCGCGTTCAAACCTGTTCAAATCTGTTAATCAGAGGATTCCGAAGCAACCAAAACAGACAGACAAGACCAGCCACAAGAAGCTATGCAAAGTGTACGTCTGCAGTGCTTGTGCCAATGAGTGACCATTAAACAGAAATACACTGAAATGAATTACCTTGGAAGGGACACGATCGACCAACAAGAGTGTTCCACCGCGAGATATGGTGGTTGTTCGGTGATGCTCAATCAGCTGATTGATGGAATCGAATTTGGAAAGCCAGACAAAATATTTGCCATTGTCATCTTGCAGGATCTTGAAGTGGAGTACTTGCGAACCATCCCTGGCATAACAACGAAGAAACAAGAGGAAATTATTCATCAGATCGGATCAAACAATACGGTTGCTTCTGAGACCATCGTAAGCAGCTCAAACTAGGTGATCACATGCTACAAATCGGAGCAAGAAAAGGTAAAGGTAATAGGCAGGCAAAAAAGCAAGCTCATAAACCGATTTCGTGAGACACTGGGACAACCTACCACTGTCGTGTTTTCGGATTCCTGAGTGAACATATTCACAGGAACGAGTATAGAAAAAATTGATTGGGTGTCACCTCACAGTCATTTTTACAGACATCCGATATAATTCCAAATCATTGCACCACTCCATTGCTCCTCGTCACAATACCGGATCTTGATGTTGTGTGACGACCCGCGCATCTCGCTGACCTACTAGACCAAAATGGATGGCATGATGACCAGGCGAACAGTCACTTATATAGGGTAGGCCGATAGGTAGAGGTCTGACGAACTGGTCTCCAGTTATTCCAGGATAGAAATTAAAGGAAAGCTGGCATCTTTCACAGGAAGGAGTAGTATTAGTTCTAGCATTCTGCTAAACACCCGCTACTTCATAATACCAGAATTTCAATCGAAAGCTTTCGTCGAGAACAATAATCTAAGTTTGACCGTCCTCGCAGCGTCTCAGCACAACTACAACCAGACCACAACGGTTGCCTAGTAGTAAAGGCTGGATGGCCTTATCTGCAGCACATAGTAGGGTGGTTAGGGGGAAAATGTGCTAGTTCTAATCCCTCCCCACTGTCCCCTCAGACCCATTTCAAACTCAGTTCAAGCAATTATTCTTTACGTAACGAGTAGACCAAACCTTACCCTGGGAACAAGAATCATAAGTCAAGTTTGATGCATCATACACCATTCACGAAGTACGTTCATTTGAATAAGTGCTCACACCTTCACCTGACACTCAAGGTCACTAGTCAATAGAAATAAAGCAGCATTTTCGTTGTTCTTGTCCAGCAAATAGATTAGGGTATCGGCAACTTGTTGTCATTGTCTTCTACATTGTCTTGCCTTGTCATATTCTGACTCGTGGGTCAAATACGATCGGTTAGGGCTTAGAATATTCGATCGGGACGTTCACCAACACGTTAATAAGCATTCCGTGCTTACGCAAAAGAAGAGAGAAACCAGAGGCACGTCATACCGGGACAGTGCCGATACAGTAAGTTAAGTTTGTTGTGTGATCGGAAGTGTTCGGGATAGGGTAAACATACTCCGTAAGAAATACTAAACCCGACGTCAGATTCGTGTTCTTGGAGTAACTTTACGATACATTTAACACTACGGATCACAGCACAGAAGTAACATAGTTCCGATGAGTCCAGCCTTCAATCGCCGATTTCCTTCATCATTCGCCTAGATCCGCAGTGTGCGTTAACACAAGCAATTTCGACGTTCGTAATCCGAGACAGATGGAACAATCCGTCACCCATGCCTGGACGTCAGACTTACTAAAAGTCGACGTCTAGTGCACTTCGAAGACCAGAAGTAGGAACAGCAGCCAACATATCGAACTAACAGCATTCGCACAGACTATTCGTCGTTAGTTGTACACTTCAAATAGATACACGGCCGCCGCCACCGATCAGACTGGAATAGGTTTCATTTTCAGCGCAACGTCCATAGTCACACTAGTAGACTGGATTCTCGTCAGCAGCAGATTCTGCTGTTCGTTTGGCAAGTTTTGTTAGGGTCAACTTTAAACACGAAATCCTCAGAAATCTTTTCATTGTGTCTGTCGAGGCTCCAAATGACTGTAGCGGCAGCACTGTCAAAAACGTTTTCCAATTGGGTCTGACTGCTCATCTTAGATTGGCACATAGTTCTAATTACCTTGGTTAGGGATAATAACACCCAGGTCATCCGAACTGGTGAGCGCGAGTGACGGTTAGGTGAGGGGTCTAGATTGGCACCACATCACTTGTATGAAGATAAGCAGTTGTTACAAGTGTACACCGAACATGTGCCAGCACTCGTCTTAGAGATCGAGGGTATCAGTACTTCAACCGGCGCCCATTTTTCGATTCAGACCTGATCTCAAATGGACCACACAGCTGTTAGTTATAATTGGAGTGACTTAGGTTCTGACAATTATGGCTCTTATTGAATCATATACATAGATTCGACTCACGCCCTGATGCACTGTCGTTTTGTTGCTACATTCGCTGGGCAACGGGCAAACTAATCATAACGACTGAGTGTCGAAAAAATTAGTTAGGCCAACGGCAAAACATAAGCAGGGAAAAAGCTTAGAGAGCAACCTTGGCAGTTCTAACCTTAAAGACCCAACAGCTGCAGGACGCAAATCTCAAACCATTTAAGTACCATATACTAAAGCATGCGACACAGTGGTTCGTGGGGCGAAAAACCACCGGACCTCAAAGTTGGTCGAAGTCACACTGAATAGTCTTCATGGGCAGCTCACACATGGCCTGATTGCCATTGGTACGATTTGGCTGACCGACAAAGTTAATGAAACAGAAATTGCCCTTGTTTTGAGGAATACCAGCAGACTCTTAAGACTCATTCGTACCAATTGGTACGGGTGTAAACCCATCAGTGGTACTATCAGCAGAGCAGATGACATTAATTTGCAGTAAGTCCAGAATGTTAGACCGCTAGGTAGGACACTTCGAGAGCTAATTCTTATGTCGTCTGCTTCTACCGTGATATCACCGTAGGCCTGTAATGTAGCACCCTGGTAATCGGGTGTGGAACCACTTCCCAAATCTGAGACCCACTATGGTGTTTCGACTCTTAGGCGCAATAGGTCTGTTAGGTCAAATGAATTCGTGTCGGCACCTTACAAAGAAGATAGGGAGACCTCAGGAGAAGCCTTAATTCAGTTGCTTCAATTAGTAAGGACGACACAGAACAACCAGCTTTGCTAGGGATACTCGATAACACTTCACGCCTGCAAGGAGGTAATCTGCAAAA
The DNA here is from genome assembly GCA_014338405.1 of Paragonimus skrjabini miyazakii. Taxonomy (NCBI): domain Eukaryota; kingdom Metazoa; phylum Platyhelminthes; class Trematoda; order Plagiorchiida; family Troglotrematidae; genus Paragonimus; species Paragonimus skrjabini miyazakii. The sequence continues at coordinate 16,270 of JTDE01001848.1, read as the reverse complement.
ACCACGGAGGAACAAGCATAACCCCAATCATAACCAGTGTTGACAGCCATTATACATCGTCGACTCAGTGCATCCCGGGAGGCAAACAGAAGGGAAGAATAGTTTATCCTTGGTCAAGAACTTATTGAAAAAGCATGTGAACGTGCTGTCGGTGCTTTACTCACATAGTTCAGCTCAGGCTTCAGCACCGACAGCCGCATACGTTGTTCACACACGCCACTTCAGTTCAGTGTTGTCGTAGACAAATTGGTGACATGTACAAAATGTCGGCGTGGGCCTTCTACCTAATGGAACACTGACTGGCCTTGACTAAGTTGGTGATGTGATGCTATTGTTCGTGAATTAACGAGCAGCCTAGGCTGTGTTGTTTGCTATTACGAGATCTGTTAAATACTTCGGAATGCGCCTTGTAGCCTTAAAGTATAAAGCTCTTTTGAAAGACTTAAGATTAGGCAGATTTAATGCTGGAGGCATACGAGTTGCCTGGTTTGTGAACTTGTGAAAGTGCATCCGAAGCGCCGGGGCTACAGCGAATGAACTGGGAGCTAGTATCTACAAAGCTAAGGCCGTATTTACCAATCTGAGACATCTCTAGAAACAGTCACGGATCTTTCCAGAGCAAAATGGTGGAGAATATAAGACGACTGTCATTATCATCATTATAGCAGTTAACAGCTTGACCAGAAGACACTGGCTCGCGCCGCCACTTACCTTAACAGTGGCACAGAAAATCTTGGAAGAAAACGTTATTAAGAAGGTCGAAAATTCCTAAAAGGAGACTAAGCGGAAGAACTAGAAAATGTATGAATACAGGTACGTCATTGACTGCGACACTGCCATCTCGGATTACGTTTCATACCAGCAAGGGCCCCAGCCAGGCAGGCGACACGTATCCACTCTGCTAAATGGAACAATCGGGGTCTTCACATTTCGTGACCGCACTGTTACTTGATTACCACACGGTTGTATCCAGCTGTTACAACGCCCGGTGGGTTAAACACTTAGCTGGCATGTGTGGCCAAACCATCACAGGTTGTGCAACAAGGTTAGTTGATCAACTGATCCGGTATCCTTAGCGTTCCGGAGTGCGCGCCGATGAACGGTCGCGTTGGTCACGCGATCAGTCCACTTGATGTTGGCTAATTGTTGGAGACACCGACCGTCAAACACACCAAGTCGGTTGACATTTTCGCTGCCAACAAGCAACACATCTCCCAACCAAAGAGCAAAACAGAACGCACACAAACACTATACACCCTTCCTTTCAGCGACAACCGAACGTCTTTTCGACGTCACAGACGACGCAGTGTGGCAAAAGTAACTCGTGCATTTGCCATCTACGCTGATAACTCATCAGCAATATCACAGACGAATGAGATAGTGCTACCCAAGTATGTTAAATTGTTCACAGTCTCCAACGGATTACCTGCAAAGAAGAAAGTAGGAGTGGACACGAACCAGTCTTAAAACAACATTTTACAACTTGAAGCCGCAAAGCGCATTCCATACAAACCAGCCTGGTCAATGACCCTGTCCAGCATGATCTGTAATTCTTCGGCAGAGGTGCTAAGTAACACAATGTTAACCGCATACTTCAGATCGGTCAACCTGGCGCCAGGAAGAAGCTCAACACCACTCATTGTATATCGCATTTACGAGCATGGGCAAATGATAAAACAAAATGGGCACGCACAACAACATGGTGCGAGTCCAGGTGGTTGCTCCAACAGGCACGACAGTCCTTAACAGAGTGGCACCATCTGTAACTGACTGCCATATGATCCAACTGTATCCACGGATGAGGTGCACACGGATGTCTCCAAGTAACACAGTGTTTCTTCCTGTGTTGGAATGCAGTGCTCGAAATATAGAGACCGTGGGATGCGCACAGCTGCAGCAGTCTTCCGTCGTTGTCAGTGAGTTGTACCACGACACCAAACATACCTCCCATCACTTCTCATCCGGAGAAAGACGACCAGGCTGAGCATTAAAATCGCCCGCTAGTATGATGATGTCTAAGGGTTTAGTTTGCTTCAGAAAGTCAACGAAGGCGTCGTAAAACGTATCTCTAGTAGCATCCGAACAGTTGTCCGTTGGAGCGCATGCCGCTAAAATGAAAACACAACGCCTTTCCGATTTGCGTTGACAGACTTTAACCGATGCATCGAGTCTGACAGCGCACAACCAACTGTTCACTGAGATGCATTCCGACTACCTAACTCAAAAGTCTGACCTGCGAGACAACAAGATACAGTGTTTTACTGGTAAGTAGTAGGGGATTTTGGTTTTCATATAGATTGAACAACACCCACAAATGATCGCAGCTGTCGCATTCCCACAGACTTTCCAGTCGGTTCCTTTCACTACTCACAAGCGAAAGTGGCTGAGCGTTCATATATGTTAATGTGAGGTCAATGGTGCAGTTGTCAACAGGATTGCCTCATGAAAGCGTGACCGGAGTTCTAGTCCCGGCAGTGGCAACGATATGCATTACTGACGAGCTCTAATGAGAGCGAAACTCGAGTCTAGTGGTTCTTTTCGAAAGGAGCCGACTGGAAAGTCTATGGGAATGCGACAGCTGCGATCAACTGTGGGTAGTGTTTAATCTAAACAGGGTTTTCTTGAACGACCCTACCCGGAGCCAATGACTCAAGAGTCTGACTCACCTGGCAGTAAGGGGCTTGTCTGGCCCGCGGGCGTAGCGACTAAGACAATAATGTCTGATTCTGAGCACTGCTGCGCGCAGTGAATGTACTTAAAGCTACATCGAGTTTCAGGGTGACACCAAATGTTTTTCGACCGTATTGGATAATAAGCCGGTGGTCACGGTCAATCACGGCGATCGGAGTGCTCTTTGTTCGAGGGTAACTTGTGTAACCTCCTTCTTCCTGATACGGAAGACAGCAGTGCGGCAACTATACAAGTAATTCTGCTGTACCCCCCTAGGATCGTGCCCCACTACTTAATCATTCCTACGTGGTCAGTAGTGTAACTGCTTTTTGTCTGTATGCTCCCATTTGACCTGTCTGACAAGGTTGCGCTTGGAAGGACCGAAGCCCAAGTGAGCACAGCCCGCCGGATCAGAACACCACACAAGCCCGACCACCACATCAAGGTAGCAGTATAAGTCAGTGCATATTTACGACTGTGAAACCTGACTGCTCAAGGTATAAGACGAACTGTCTCTAAACATCTGACTATCCGACGAGGAGTTTAAGCATCCTATCGCACCAAGACTTGTCTCTCGGCCTAGGGTCCTCGCGAACCACAGAGTCGGTGGCTAGAAACCTTAGGCGGGCTTAGTGGTGTGAATGTTGCAGTGATTCGGTTAGGTTGTCTGTGAGATAAGTGTATTTAACGACACGTGGCAGTGAAAGCCGTAATGAAGTTGGTTTGCTGGTGATTCTCTACTTTTACCTGAAACAAGACTGTTTGTCTGTACAGTGCAAGCACCTTGATAGTGAATGTTTAAGAATTCCGATATAGGTGTCGTTCTCAGTAAATAGGCTCCAATTTTTCTTCTGTTTTCAGATTAGGGTTTATTTCTTCGACGTGTGGTGGTATGGTAGTTAAATATCAACCTGATGTACTCCTGTCTGTGATGATGACAACGTATCCTGATGTACTCCTGTCCTTAATGATGACAACGTATCCGGTTTTGACGGACTTGACATCGGTGGTTTTCTGAAGTTTGGGTTCTTTTTGAGAAAAAGTCAATGGATTGATTCAGACATGGAACCACGTCAAGAGCTCGGAATCATCGGAACATTATCTGTAAAACGTACATACGTCAGAAGAGCAACTCGGATCGCACTTTGAAAACACAATGTTGTAAGATGCTTAACCAATACACTTGATCGGATCACAGAAGCAGACGTGTAGTCCAACCCGAGATTACGAAAATACATCAATGTTCGCAATTGCATTATAAATGTATATCAACTTTAATAATGATACGATGTTGAATACAGTGGTGTTCTTTGTATACTTAGGCAACTTTAGCAACGTTCACTATTTCCACCAAACCCTTCCCCGAAAATAGTATACCTGTTCATGAGACGCGTTATAAAAGTGGTTGTTGGAGTGACAAGCGTTGCATAAGTTTTATGACAGCAAAACGACAATGATCATGTGGTGCTTAGTAAAACACACGTACTTGGCACAAAACTTACAAGTTCTGTACAATGCATCAAACTTAACAGATGAGATACCAAATCGTTTAATAGCTGCACCCAGATACAAAATGGATTACTAGAAAGCCGGCCAGAGAGACGAATACGACCCATCGAGACCCTCATCCGTTCGGCCATCAAATTCACGGGATAAGTTTCATAAAGATGTCTTTCATACGTTTAAGAATGGAGGGGGCACTTTTTGAGCACAGTGTATACAAGCACGCCAAGTTAGTGAAGACTATTTAGACACAGAATCGAAACAATTCATTTAAAATGCGTAATGGTTAGCGGGCTTAGGTAAAAATTCCAACGCGAACGGTAGATTCACGGTTGGGCCAAAGGTTAGTAAGGGTCATAAGACAGTGATAAATTTGCGTAAAAGACTGAAAGCCACAACATGCAGAGTGCTTAAAATATATAACATCAATTAGTCCAGTCGTGTCAAATTGGAGTAAGCGGCAATGGAGGTTCCGGAATATAAACTAACAATTTGGCCGCATGCGCATATAACGTAAAAAAGTATGATTTTGTTCAGCAAACAGTTTTTCGTGCATGATAAAATCCGAAATGACTATCACAACCCGACAATTTTGTGAGCAATTAAAACCGACAGTTCGATTTCTTTCGTTGGAATAGCCGGTGACAAAAACCCACAAGACACACAAACACGTATACGAGTCGAATTTAACCAACGCGGGGGCAGTGGTGTACACATGCATACAAACAGGTAGAACACTAAAGTTATAAACAACATGCACATAGTTATGAGGTCAGTAGCGAACTAGTTCAGAAATCACGTGGCTGTGAGGAAGGTTTGTGTGAGTGTGATAACAGCCAACAATACGCGCTGACGTTAATCTAATATTCAGCGAACCTAACCTTCTAAAATTGCCAAAAGCACACAGCAAACGGAAAAAATAATAATGCTTTGTTCTTACAGCGCACACGGTTCAAGATATACGACTGCAAAGATTGACCCACTTGACAGAAAGACTGAAGCCTTTGCCGTCAGCTTCGCTCTGGCGCAACAGAAAAGCGCCATCCGGTTGCAAGTGTCGTTTCGTGACGGGATCGATTTCTAACAGACGTTCTTCCGCTTCCAAGCGGCTGCAGTGTCGAACGTACCAGTCGTGCGGACGCATGGAGATGTAGTTGCAGGGAACCAGGCCGGTTCGACCACCCTGTTCTGTCAAATACCAATTCGGGTCATCTTCCACGCAAAGCACCTGGGAAGGAGGTGCGAAAGCGAGAGGCAGAACATGAACAGTGTTGGACTTATGAAAACGCTGCCAGCCAGTGCACAATATCGCAAACGTTCAGCTTTCAAAAACAGTTGAACAACTTGCATATACGTTTGAAGATTGAGCGCAAATCCAGTATGACGAAACAAACACAATAAAAATAGTATGTAGACGAAAACACGGTAGGGAAAAGCAGTGAAATGTGCAACAATAACAAAGCGAAAACGTTTGTGTCGATTTTAGACCGCACACGACGTTGACATTTTTGCTGGATTATTAGGGTTATGTTGGTCGTTTCTTTGAAAATACATACGCAAGACTAGGAGGGATCGAACGACGCTTATTCTAAAGGTTCACCCACGTGACAGAAATTTAACGGCTTCTCCAGAACATAGGTCCTTACGGTAAGTTTTCACAGTTGTACCGATTTGTTCCCAGAATTCGTCAGGTTCTCTTCTTTGACGCGAATTAGGTAATTCATCCATCGAGACTTTCGGATAAGCGCTTTGGGCATTCTGTTCCCGTTGATTATCTTCCAGTTACGGAAGTATGATCCAAGAGGAAATGACAGAACATAATAAGCACACACAACAACACGATCCGAGTCCAAGTGGTAACACCCAAACCCATGACGGTCTTTAGTAGGGTGACGCCGTTTGTAAATGATTTACTTATGTTCACGGCTAAAACAACGCGACCCACCTGTCACAAAATACTTACTGTGTTCAACTGTGGTTTTTACATCACAAACGTAGTGAAATGGACATAGTTACAGCAGTCTTCCACCACTATCAGTGTACTGGACTCGAACGCTACGCAGCCGGAAAAAGACGACGAAGGCCAGTATGGAGGTTGCTGGCTAACGTGATGATATTTGGTCTTCTTCAAGAGGTTGATCAGAGCGAAATAAAAAGCATTTCTAGTAACACCCTAACGACTGTCTGTTGGAGTGCACGTCGTAAGGATGAACATACAACGGTTTTCCTATTTGCGTTGACAGACGTTAACCGACGTACTGAGTCCGGTAACATAAAAGTGACCGTTTACTGGAATCCAACTGGGCAAACATTACTGGAATTACTCACATTCCCACATTAGGAAGAAAACACAAATAATCGCTTACTCAAATGAAGTCATATCCCTTGGAGGTTTTGGTTGATCGAGGTCCACAATAGACAGTATGTGATGTTTTCAATAACCCCGCATGTATTATTTTCGTGAACGTTTCTGGCTCTGCAGTCGCCAATGCATGACAGATACTCATTTTTCATACGCAGGCAGTCATGAGTCTGATTAAATGGTATTACAGCTAGAGCCGTTTTCTTCCATAACAATGACGAAGAATACTCTAGAGAACCGCTGAGAGCAGAGATAAAAAGTGGGTTAAGCAAAGTTGAATAAAACAGCCAGTAGTAGTGCGGATTCAGGCATGTCATTATCCACGGCAAGTAGACGCCTCGGGTAGCGTCTCTAATCGGCTATTCCAACCTGGCACAAAGCAACAGTTAATTAAGCTCAACGGAACGGTCAGGTTAGTAACAGTTTGCCACCAGGCTGTTGGTCGACCATCTAGTGCTTTTTCACAGCCGTTGGTGGTCTCGAAGAACAACACCTTGTACGGTAAACGCTCGGGTAGCAAATGGAATATGCGGTCAGACTAACTAAAGTTGTATAGTGTTCAGGTAATTTGGTATTCAACGTCTTGGGGGATATGCGTTGAAGAACATCGGAGTGCTTATGTGATCATTTCACTGGACGCGGGCCATGTGACAAGGGAAACGATGACTGCATACGGCATCAGATCATATCTACATCGAGAAAAGGCCAAATCCCCACGATCTTTGGACATCCTTTCCATATCACAAAGGCAAGTAACATGTTTTCCTTCTCCCCTTTATACATTTGTACTTATTAATTACTCAACCACTTTGTGGACAAATGTCAGGATCAGCAGCAACCTGAGCTTAAAGTCGAAAATAATGATGAAATGCAGGTGATGGTCAAATTACATCAACCACAAATCCGACTTTTCAAAATTTGTTGAACAGTAGTGTTCTGGTGTGGTTAAAGCACGTGAACAGTTGCAGGTGAACATTCACAAAAGTATTAACTGACGTTAGCAAGAACTCAAACAACTCATTCGCCAAGAAATGCACACTTCATACTGACTTTTGGTAACAAACAACGTCCAAAGTGGATACGGTACTTCCTCAGAAATGGATAGTCTTAAGGATTAAGGAGTACCCATTGTGCGCAGATGATCACTACGAGGTGAGACCAAACGTTATCAAAACCCATTTGAGCCAACCGAATAAACAATATATAAGCATATACATCTCAGGGGCAACTTTAAATTTTTTATCGTAAACGGTTGACTTGGAAATATAGAGCAACTGTGATTCTAGCATTCTATAAACTGACCTCAACAAAGTTAAGCAACCACTGGTGATGTACCACCAGTGAGGACAAGTGTGCACACATCTCTTGGTGGCGAATCAGAAAATCCGATAGCAATGCAGTGTTCAGAAGACCGTAGCTATGGTCAAAGTTGATCTGAAGAGAGACGCAGTTAGCCTTTTGAAACAGGTTGACTGTGTGAGCATCGCGATATTTTGTCGGTGCGCATTCTGGAAATAGGCAAAATTGCGATTGATAACCGACAAAAAGAAGAGAAAGTAATACAGCCTCCACAAGAGAAAAGAAATGGCGGATATAAGCCCACCATCGACTGCGACACGCTGCCAGATCAGACTGCATCTAACCTGAGACGTGAATGATCGCAAATCCTATAATCGGATGGAGAGCACGTACCCGCATTGGTGACCGGAAGATTTAAAACTTTTCCAGCTCGTGATCATGTCACCTCCGGTAGCCTCGTTGTTTCCTCCATGTACCAGGAGCCACACAGAACGGTGCGCGGTGCATCAGACGTTCTGTCAGCAAACGCAGTAAGTGACACGACTAACAAAAGCTGTGCATTTTCATTATCTTCGTTATCGATCGTGAAATTTCACACCTTCAGAATGCGCACTGACGGATTGTCGCGATGTTCAGTCAGTCTGTTTGAAACAAGCTAACTGGCGGAGATCAGGATGGGGAATATCGAGAATCCCTATGCAACTTCCGCACGAACGGACCAGGTGTGAGCGCACACTCGCGTCGTAAGCCTTGCTTTAAATCGACAATCAGACTTTTGCGAAGCCACGAGCGACAGAAATGGACAAATTCACTACATGCTTTCGTTGTCCTCGTGGACACCTCGTCAGCACTATAACACGTTGACGAGATGACACTAACCGAGCGCGTGAGACGATCGAGTCTCCAGCGGACTGCTTGCAGTAAAAAACAGGGTATTTGCTGGCTCAAGGGGTGTGCCATACAGTTTGTGAGTAGTGTGGCGCGACGAGCACGCGCGAGAACTAGAGAGCAGGTTTTAACACCAAAAAGAAGAGGGACAAGAAGCGACTACTGGAAGCGTGTATATACATTGGGTGTGACATGTCATCAAGGTGGACGATGTACTGCTGCCCAACGGATGCGGACACACGTCAGTCATGTGAAATACTGTTCGCCTCTGTTGCTCAATAGTTTCACATACTTTGTAGTGGATTTCGTCCTATAAACAACTTTCAAGATTAAGGGCTTTGTGGCACTCGCAACAATATCGTTTACTCAGCTCGGCATGATCTGTATATTCTCCGCAGGATAACTAAGCAAAAATTGTTGTGCGCGAACTCAGTACCGGCCAGATTGTTGTGATAGGGGGTCCACTGCGAGATGCTCGGAATCTCCGAGAACATGTTGGGAGGGAAAGAGAGATCGGACACCCATGTCGAACGCAACTTGGGGCGGAAAATACACGGTAGCCGTCCCTGAATGCGTACTCTGCACTCAGAGTGGTGTAAAACAATCTTAATCAATATGATTCACTGTAATTTCTCTGCTATGAAAATAAGCACCGGAAAGCATGTCAAGCGACTGAATCAAAAGCGACCGTTAAGTCCAAAATACCCGCAACCAAGTAGAAAAACCGGCTTGTTTTTCTTTTACTTGGTTTGCCTGGTGTGTCAGAAGCCGCCGCGTTGTGAGAACCGTGAGCAGCTTGAATGTGACAGAGACAGGGCTACTACCTCTGTGGATTTTACATGTTACATGTTCTGATACCCTTATGAAAATGAAAATGACTTGACAAACTCCAATTATTAGGTATCTCCTCAGTCTTCTAGACAGAAAAGAAGCATTAGCAGTTCACTCAAAATTCACCATCATCTTTGAAAAGAGCCGCTGAAGCAAAGTTCGGACCTTCAGCTTTAATACGTTTCAACAACTTAAACTCCAGAATCACTACTGAACCTAATGGAGGGTCGTCAAAAACGCCGTAGCCAGCCAAACAATCTCCATCATCTGCATGTGACCGAGATTGCTTTGACCAAAAGAAGTGTCCTACGAAGTATCCCGCCAATTTGTTAAGTCAGCTTTAACAAGCTGTAAAATTGTTAACCATCCATCCTGCACAGTCATATTAACACCTCGTCAAAATCCAGCGCAACCACGAAAAAAGGCGAACAGCAGGCATATTAATAAAAAAGTGACTTATAATCGCGGGGTGAAAGACGCCAATAAAAGTGCCTTTTCCACCTCCGGCTCACTCGTCCGAGTGAGCCTTGATAAGGAACCTTTGATTTATAACAGTACCCGAAGGGATGTCTATTTCCTTATAGAAATGAAGTAATTCATCAAAGGATTAGCCACATACTTGTTTTCAGGCCAGGGGTCCTCGTGAACCACAAAGTCGGCGGCTACGATCCTTGGATTAAGCGGCTTCTTACCAGGTTCTGTGTCGTGCTTACAGTTGCCACAACGTAGAATACCTAGCTGGTGCAACTTACCATTGGCCTGCAGCTTGGTTTGTAAAAGAGAGGATTGTTGGTGATGAACGTTTGAGTACAGGCAGCTTTTGTTCTAGTGTTTGACGTCCATCAGGGATCACTCTAATTTTCCTGGCTATGGGAACCATTAGGATTTCATCATGACCACCACCATCACGGACACAATATACCAGTTTTTCACATTGATCCTTAAATGCGATTCAACCACGAAAGAAAAAACAAAGTTTGTTAACGAAGGGATAAAAAACAAACAGAGAATGGGAAGGAACATCACTACTAAAAAAGCTACGTCTGTATTCAAACATACAACATCAAAGCGCCTACACCCTGCAAATAAATAACCGAGCTATAGGTAGAATTAAGGCGTCATCAGCAGGA
>JTDE01001847.1:105832-117773 GCA_014338405.1 Paragonimus skrjabini miyazakii | reverse complement strand
CCAAACGTGTGCAGGGTAGGGCGACAAGTACAAGGCATTTATAGGGCACGTCATGAACACACATTCCCACCCTATTATGAGAAACAGTTTGGACCACACATGTGTATAGCGGTATAAAAAGTCTCAACCGAATTTGAACAGTTCTGCTAGTTCGAACTGAGTCGAATGATTTTTTTTTCTTCGCCCTCACGACGGAGGCGCCCCTGGGACGGTCACAGGGTGGGGCGCCCTAACAATATCAAAAGAATTTTACGGTATTGTCTTTAAGTGCAAACATTGTTGGACCGGTCAAAGTGCATGCAGTAAAAAAAACAGTTATTGATTATTGATAGGAGCAGGTTGGCAGTGTGTTTCAACCAAAGATCGGGTTGTTTTAATAAATTCATTTATCAGGGCAGGAAGAACATATTGCCATATGTTAACATTCCCTTCGTTCACATCAGTCACAGACGTACAACACGCCAATTATGTACAGCATACAGATAAGGACAAACAGAAACTATACACGTCTACAAGCCCACCATGCATCACGTAATCAAGACCATGACAACCTAATAAGTTGTCTCAACCACTTTTTGTGCACCTAACGTCGGACGGTAAGTTCGGATAGGCGTCGCTTTTCAGAAAGACAGTTACGTTGGATTTCGATTGCGCAACAGTATCTTGAACGAGTTTAATAGATCAACATGATGACCTGTTGTCATGATGTGTTTAACAGTCGATGACATTAGATTTCAAGCGGTCATTTAACCAAGTTAAGGTTGATGCGTCATAAGTTGTTCCAGTCATTTCGAAGTGTGTTCGATGACTCGCTGTGTTAGTTGTCGATCTGTTCTGCCTATGTAAACGTCACTACAACTGCAGGTGAACTGGTACACAACATGGGAGACAGCAGAGTTTGACAAACTACTCTCGCTATTGCGGAGAACTGGTCCTCTGGTGGGGTGAAGTAAGCTCAACTGCGCAGCCACGTACGTTCAAGCCAGAGTAGACTTTAGTTTGTGCCTTATGTCGTTGGCCAGATGATCGCCTTTGAATGACATATATAGGGAAAAATCCTTCCTTTGGACCATAAATACGAGTTCCATGCTCTTAGTCACTTTATTATGTGCCTCGAGGAATTTGTCGGGGTATTCATTTGCTGTTGAGGGTTGTCTCAGCAACTCCTGTTCTGTCTGCAGTTTGTCAATGGCACAAATAAGCCTGGGTCTATAGAACGGTGTATCAATCGATAGGAGAAAAGCTGGAAAACTGAAGATATTGACCACCATCATCTCACCTTGTTAACTTATTAGCTAATTAATAACAGCCGAAAGCCTAGTCGGAAGGTGCCGTGGATCAAGCCGCTCATCCTAACAGAAGTGGAATATCCTAGAGGAAAAGTTGCCGTAAATGGATAAAATCGGATGTCCCAAAACTATGCGGAAGAATTCGACTTTTGTATGCAGATAGACCAACGATTGCGGCACGTGGTCGACGTTATTGCATATTAATTTATTATCGACTGGCGAAATATCTATACAAAACTACACATGTGCACACATCCTTACGTCATCAACTTCTGTCCGAAGTGTTTAAACCCCGTTAGCACTCGTTATGTCTGCATCGGAAAAGGTGGTAACGATATTTTAGACAAAACCGAAACCAAAATCCGACTAAGGTCACTAAACTGTTCCTGATAAGAACGTTCGGCAACCTAAATAAGACGTTAAGGAAACATTGTCCAGTTTTGCTGTAGCTACCAAACCGATCAGTAGAAGACAACGTCATGAAGAACGAAATTCTTATCTCAGCAAAGAAATGCATAAGCCTGACAGCATGGAAGGAGGTTCGTTGTATTGAGATACAAAGTGGATGGGTATTTACAATTTTTTTCTGAGGGAGCACTAAACTGCTGGCATAATAGGAATGACAGAATAGCAGCAAGTGAGTGTGAGGCTGAGAAAACAAGGTCAGTGTAATCGGCGTTCTTCCCTTATGTCCACACTGCGTTGACATGAACCAGATGATTGGGTTCCGCTCACTCGGTCTGATCAATTGGTCGGGTTGGCTTAACATACGGTGGCTTTAGTTATGATGCTCTCGCTGTCGATTCCTTCGTTAGTGAGTTTATCATTGTTAGTAGAACAGTTTCCCACTGTCCGCTAAATAATTAATCGCGAACGAATAGGGTCAATTTTTCTAATGGTGAAATGTAATTGAAGCGATTTAGAACGATGCTAAATTGATTCCGGAAAATACTTCACAACCGAAGGCTTGTTTAACAACCAGCTGTGTTGTAGTGTAATACGAAGTGGTGCCAATATGCCTGGGCAGGTCTGGATTCGCTCTTTCAGTGTGAAAGCAGAAACAAACCCAAAATGACCGCAAAATTATGTCATTTACTAGAAGCACGTCAATCAGGTCGGCTGTTTGAAGTGGTATACAACAAACAGAGAGGGGCGTGGTCTTATACAGTCTTTCTACACCTGTCTAATGCAGATTACGCAGGATGCTCAGTCCAACTGCCATTTTATTCTTCCTTCTAACGAGATATGACATAACGGGCTCTTACTTTGACTCCAGAGTAGGATCTAGAGGCCATCGTCTTTCATCGAAGATCAAAATCGCCCAGTTAATGGGCAGAGAAAAATTCACTCGTTTTCTCAAATCCAGTTGAACCGAAAGTCGTAGAACAGACAGTTTGTTCGACAGTTGACGGTGGTCTGCTGCCTTTGAGTAACCAGCTGGTTTGATACTGAATATGCACTTGTAAAAATGCAGGATCGAATCGAGATTCAAAATGGACAGATATGATGCAGAATCAGAACCTTGACACCTCTGTTTTGCTATATGACGTCGTGTTGCGCAGGACTGTTTGGATCATGTTCACAACAAGGTCAACGGAATGCTGCTGTTCCATGATTAAAGCACACATTAATGTTTATTCGGAACCATGTGAGCTATTTTTGGCGTATTTTGTAAATTTCATTGTCACTTATAAAAGACTAATAATAATGTATCATTAAATTTGTTACCGGCTTATCTGGTCTGCGTCAGGTACTGAACGTTACCAATAAACCAACTTACTGACTGCTTACAAGATGTTTTGTAGTGGAACATTCTCAACCGGTCTTGAACATACTTCAGCCAATAACACACTTACAGAACTCTCTTTCAAAAAATATCAAGTTTACTAGTTCATTTAACCAAACTTGAGACACGCAGGGTAGATCATCGTGCCTTCAATATTCGGCGTCCAGTGAAAAGTATCCTTCCTAAATCTCTCATTGCAGAGCCTCCGGAACATTCGTGAAGACGGTCTAAAACTGCCTCTTTTGCATCGACATCGTTTTTGACACAAAAGATGCTTCTGTGTAACCTTCGACCGTCTAAACGTCTGAGAACTGCGCTGCCTCCATGAAACTTCGACCGTCTAGTTGAGTAAACACAGAAAATGAAATTGGCTTAGGAATAACATACCATGGATAGACAATAGGTAAGTTGGAACGTTTGTAGTTGGTCGCTATAGAATTATATATTTAGTTCAATCGGGAAATGATGCCCATCCACCTAGTTACGTAGTCAACTGATATTGTGGAACGCAGAACATGCACTTCTAAAAATGGTTTGAATTATGCTGTAAGCAAGTCAGTATCAAAATCAGAAGAGTTCAGTTAAAGTTTTTTTTATTACCGCTTTGTAAAATGATAGTAGAGAACTCAGACAGTGCGTTCGCAAGTTATCGGTGTAATTGTGTTTCAACAGGAGCAGACCCGTAATTTTCAACCAGGCGAAATGCGGCAATGAAAACTTTGAGATCAAATGAAAACATCTTTAATACTATGGTGGAAATAGATAACGTCAATGCCGTGTTGGATGGAGTGGATTAAGAAACGAACATAGAGCAACCTATACGACAAAGATCACATAAGAAGGTGGAGCAGGAATCATGTTGAAATAAACGGGTATTTGCTTATGAGAGGAAAGAACTTAGAACAGAGGAAATAGTAAGGTCTGTAGTCGAAATCCACATTAGTCCAGGTCTCTGTAAACTGTTTAAGATTATCGAAATTCATAAGCCCATCAAGCCTAATGCTGATGAGATTGGCTTTCTGCCACATGAGCTTGCAACGTTTTCGGGATGAATCTTACAACTGTTAACGGGGAAATTGAGTCATACTATCAAGAACTCATGACTGTCTACAGAGTTAGATCGATCTTCATTGAGTACCGTGAAGTTCTTGTCATTTTCGATGTTATATCACTGCTAACCTCGAGCAACGGCAATAGAACCAGTCAGGCATTCTTTTCTACGCGACACTACTCTAGGACAAATAACAATATATGCTACCGACCGGACGGTAGCCACGATATCTTTATATTTAGATGTGACTTATTTCGTTTCCAATTCGAAATTTTATGCTAAGAAAAGTGACTAGCTACCAGGTCTCCAAATTCTTGTATTTTAGCAAACATTTACACGGTTTATTTTGGGAAGAAAGCGTTGCACTTCGCCGAGAAATCATCGGTCAGCTTGCGTACCAGCAGTGTCAAATCCATCCTACACTATTCATGGCCAACACCTGAAGTTCCAACGTCTCCTAGAACGGACGACCAATGATTAAATCTTGTTTCGAACAGAATGCAGTAGCAGTCATTATTCTGATTTAACGTTTTTGACAATACAACATAGTATGAGCAGTTCAAACCAGACCAAAATTAGGATTGATTTTGAAATTTGGCACCGATGATAAACCACAGACGAATAACCATTTACGTCGTTTTCTGCTTCAGCTTAAGCGTACTCTTGTAATATAAAGGCTGAAAATTCAGAGAAGCTCTTAATAGGACTGAGGAAACTGTCCGTGTATAACTCATATGTGAAATGTCAACTCACGTGGTAACAGCATTTATGGTAAACGGTAGAGATGTAACGCTTAACTTACGCATGAGGAGTTAGCAGTTAGCCAATCACTTAAAAGCACCTGGGAATACCATACTTCTAAATGGTGAATAACACGGTGATTTTCATTAATGTGGAAATCTGTGCTATTGGGATGAATAAGCCTCAGTGATGAGTAACAAATACAAAATTAATCAGCTTTGAGAGTGTATAACCAGACGGCTATGCGGTCCATTATGTGAAGGATCAGTAGATGCCTAAACATTTGTTCAAGCCTATCTAACTCAATTCTCGTAACATGAATAAAGTTAAGGATTTTCACTACGCTGAGCTTTCTACATTAAGAGGAATTAATTTATCAATTGACAGATTTAACTTCTTCGGTGCAGAGTTCAAAATTGCGATCGGAAACTTTACAAAACGCAATTTGAAAAAGTAACTCTTTTTTGTCTGAAGCGTCGACAGTTTTGAATAAATCGATTAGGTTTTTCATAGGTGAGTAAATTCGGTAACTCTCAGAGATTTGGCTTAATATAAGTGGACAAAAAGTGACCAACTCACAAGTACGAGATCACCCAATGAAATGGCGTTGGTTCACATAGATTGAATTTTGAACTGCCTTTCATCATTAGTTGCCAAAATCACGACCATTCGGTCGGGAGCATTCAGGTATAGCGGATGGAAGCGGAGCTATAAACTTCGCGCACTAAGGGTTACTTAGGTTGACCACGACAACCTGCGGTGTGTGTTATTAACTGGGGTTCGGCAATGAAGTTTCAAGTGACTACAACTCGCTAGATCATAATGACTTCATTTGCTTGCTGATAGAAAACTCCAACGCACGTCACAGCTGGTAAACACTAAAAGGTTTGACACAGTATATCGGACTGAGCAACGTGGTCTGAAGAAATATTTGCTACCGGGTGTTTATTTTTTGTAAAGAAGGGTGGTTTGGGCCATCCGGACGGCTGAAGCTGTTACTGTTAGGCTTAGCATAGGTAGTCTGATGCTTGCAGTAGTCCACCGTGTGGAGGTTGCAGTGAGACAATCTAGGGAGTTTTGCGCAAGAATATTGAAGTTTTTCTGTTACAGAAAGGGTAGACTATACCGTTGCATACTGGTAGTTTCTTTGCAAACGCTGTGATCACTGAGCCAATACAGTGATGAACATGCAGCCTCCACAATAGAGTTGTCGAATACGTGTTGTCCAAATGATTAACCATTTACGAAAACGCCATCCCTGAGCCATCAAACTGATACAGTGGCCCGGCCATCCCTGAGTCTTCATCGTAGCCCATGCGGAACAGTTTTGACACCATCATCCAGGTGTCTACATGGAAACAGTCAGACTTAACGTTGAACTGATCAACTGAAGGAGATTAGCTGGTAAGCCAGGAAGGCTCTAAATCAAATGGAACATTACAGTTTGCCAGCGACGTACACACACTTTTTTGTAAAATTCGGAAACGAAATGAAGATTATATATTCTCTTGACTTCAGGCGGTAACACCAAAATGTGTGTGCCGATATAACTTTTGGAATTAATAAATTTCGTATGCAGGTCATACTACTTTCCTTTAGTCTGTTTTCACGCAATGCTTTGTTCTTCTCCCTTTGGTTGTACGAGGTGTGAAAGTCGGTTCGAGTCACATGTTTTTTGTTTACGATCATGTCTTAACTTTTAGTTGTTACAATTGTATGCAATTATAATAGGTCATTCTATTCATTTTCTCTTGTTCAAAAAGAGGTCGATGTACGAAAATTTATTGACATTCTGAAACGTATAATAGCCTTTTCATTGTAAGACACCGTTCAGTCAGCCATATCATACGGTTCTTGAGTACGTGTCAATAAAATGTTGATTAACCGTCGGCCTAAATCTGGTTCACTGATTGAACATAGGTCAATTTTAGATTGGAGGGTTACTTTAGTAGAATCCTGACATGGGGCCTATTAGTTTAATTAACCTATTGGGTTGTTTTTCTAATTTATAAACGGCATGTTCATTGCTAGTTCACTTAAGCGGTGAATTATTAACCACCCGGTGCGGCTATTTTATCGGCCGCACCAAAAAGCCAGCAGCATTCTTCAGAGTTCAAGCAGATACTTTTGCAACGTTGCGTGGCTGATGATGTTAGTGTATCGTTAAAAGGTGCTGATAGTTCGGAGCTTATTTTCATGGGCTGTTGAGCCCTTTTTGAACGAAAGGAAGATCACCAGCTGGGAAAACTAATACACATACCCTCCGGCAAACCCGATGACCGCGGTCTCGTGGTTTAGTGGATGGGTGTCTACGCCACAATATGTTGCTTACTCGCAGATTGTGAGCTCGATTCCCCGGCGTGCGTGATGTAACTGAGACCAAGCTAGGTCAAAGCAGCTGTTTGCTACTCCAATAGTGGTCACTGGAACCAACTTTATGAAAAAATCCGCCCTTTGATTCCGAAACTAATAAGAACAGAGAAGCAAACACATACATTGTTAAGAATTCATCTTCCGGTCGACACACTCATGTGATGAAATGAGAGAGTTTGATAAAGATATCGTTAGAAACTATTGCGAAAAATGTAGGTTACTGGTCAGTGACCTAACGTATGGACCAAACGGTTTGTACGTCGAGTCACGCTCGTTTATTGACTTAGCCGCACAAGTTGGCCATAGGGCCGGTTGTCTTGACGCCATGATAAGCGCAATATCCGAATAAGCAGATTTTGTAAACATGCTACTAGGTCAGTTAGCTTGGGTCCAAAACTTCAGCAGCATGAAATGTTCTCATCTCAGGGGCATTTGATAAGTTAACTGCCACACGATAGACGTGATCGGTGGTCGCCTGATGCTTACTTTCGTTCAGGTAAGTGAGGATAGAGCTGCTAATATATAGTGTTTCACCGTGTTCAAAACAATGTGGCTTGCATTCGAAGATCTGTTTTGAAGTCTATCCAAATGTTCGATCGACAACTGAAAGAATAAACACATGTAGACGAAGTCGGAACTGACAGTTTGTCCTCATAATGAAACTGGACGACTAAGATTGTGATGAATTGGAAATAGCTCCTGTTGATTGTTTGCTTGGGTCTACTTGTTGGCCGATCTGAGGTGTACCCACCTCCCAACAATGCTGAAACATATTGTGTAGCGAAAAAGCTCGTTTTCAGTTATTCATCATCAGGCTAAATGCACCACATTTATATCACGAATTTTACAGGGGAATCATTGAAGGGGTAAACGAGGAATGGGTGGTTAATCAAGTCAGTCAGTTCAATTTCACGTTGCAATCAAGTACTCACTTGAACCGTTGGTCTTGACAGGTTAACAGGGTGTGGGGTTGGCAATGGCAGATCCAACGCCTGAACGAAACGTTTCTTGGCGCACAGGGCTGGGTTGTACAGGCGAATTCCAATAGCTTCAGCCGTGGACAGAATCCTATGCCTCACTGCCCTCGACTGGGTGGCTTTGACCCGGTAGATTGGGCGAAATGGGTCCGTCACATTGACAGAGTGATTCGAATCCACCAGGTGCGATAATATGGCACTGTTGACAGATTTCGTTGTTCCACTGTTGAACCAAGCCGGGTGATGTTCCCGGACCCGTTCAGATAAGCGTTTGGTCGTGCGGCCAACATAACTGGTTCCACAGGAACAAGTAAATGAGTGTACACAAAATGAGGTTTTAGAAGCAGGCACTTTATCTTTTGGGCGTTGGCACAGAACCGGATTGGATGTAGAGTGGACACGTAATTTAGCGGCGTAAAAAGTTGCACTAACTGCCGTTATGAGTCTACTTGTGATAGTTTTAGCTGGCGTGTCACACTTGAAAGATAATCCGATGTATACGGTTTTCTTTTCCGCTTGATACATCTGGCCCCTTTCACTCTGTTGTTGCATAGCCCTGTCTGTGAACCTTTCCGGGTAGTCATTTTTATGAATACTGTACATATGAACGTCAATCCTTCGGCTATAGTATCATCCGTGCAAATTCTTACAGCCCTGTCCGTCAAACAGTTGACTAGATTTCTTTTCAGGGCGAGGAGAATACGCCCGTACAACCCAGCCCTGTGCGCCCAGAAACGTTTCGTTCAGGCGTTGGATCTGCCATTGCCAACCCCACACCCTGTTAACCTGTCAAGACCAACGGTTCAAGTGAGTACTTGATTGCAACGTGAAATTGAACTGACTGACTTGATTAACCACCCATTCCTCGTTTACCCCTTCAATGATTCCCCTGTAAAATTCGTGATATAAATGTGATGCATTTAGCCTGATGATGAATCACTGAAAACGAGCTTGTTCGCTGCACAGTATTTTTCATGAATACTGAAATAAACAGGAATTTGTTATTATATCTCTCACTTAGTTTGTAAAGTTTTGTTACATTTCTGGTAATGAAGCTCATCAGATAACCATCGACATGGAGTAGGTTCTTCATGAATTTAAGCTCACTGCCCAGAGTACACTGAACACGTCCCATATGACGAAACACGAAATAGCTCTTTTGTTTCAAGGACAACATACTGTGAAATTCTGTACTGTTCTGTCCAAGTATTCCTTGGGTGAATATTATTGTCGGTAGTGTCGTCAGTTCATTGGTGTCGATTAATATCTACAAAGAGTATTTAACTTTTGGTCCTTACACCAAGCTTCACTTCTACACACTGGTGAGGGTAATTGAATGTTTTGTGTAATCTGCACAAATTAGAATCTGAGGTAGTGACAATTTTACCATCCATGTATTGACTATACTGACTGCATTGGCTAACAATAGACTGTCACGGAATACGTTCGGACTTTCTCAAAAATTTGCCAGTTGGAAGCGGTCAGAGCGGGATCTAGTTGCCCCATCACCTGTCTATCAGCATAGCACACCGTCGGATAACAGTTGTACCTCAACAGTGCATTAGAACAGAAAGCTTTACAATCTGGTTTCCCAGTATCATGCGCGGCCTCACACGTAATCATAAATAAAATTAAGTGTTTCGAATAACCACATACTATTGCATCTTAACAGTGCACCTAGTGAAAACGATGTTGGTGACTTCGAATTGATGTTCAGCATGCACTCGATAGACCCAAACGTTCTGCTTAGGCTTAGAGTGGCAATCGCTTTTCGAACGGGTTCAAGTAGCTTCACAAGGCACCTAGCCTCCGGATGGTTAGTGTAATTTATCAAATCGTGTGTTGAGCGAACAGGTAAGTCTAGTTAATTGACATTTTGTGACCTGTATAGTCACTATCTTTTACTGACCAAAGACATATAGTGACCTGTTGGTCAGCTTAGTCATGTTCTTCCCGTCGATGACTACGAAACTTCCTCAGATCAACGAGCACAACATTTAATTTTTCAATTTTAATCAGCAAAAACCACATGCTTTCTTGGGTGCTTTTTTATCCTGGTTAGTAAGTGGTGAAATTTTTAACTAGATTTTCGATAGTAAAATTTTTCGATCGACTCGACTGCACGGTGGTCTTTTTGATTAGACTTCACCTCCCAAAGGCTGAAAATAAAGTCAGTTGTATGTAAACTATTTCAAAACCTGCAAAAAATTTGGCCCCTGGTGCTCATTCTTCAGCTGACAGGAATTAGAAAACGTTGTGTTCGTTCGCAAATTTATTAGAATTTCAAACTCCATCGTTTTGATTCGTCAGCTTTAATGTTGTACTTCCTTTTTGTTATGCAAGACCAAATCATAGCAGTTAAATGCTGAAGCACGGATGCTAATGTGCAGCTTCTCAAGTACATAGCTAGTATCTGGAGCATATTCACGAGATATTTTACCAGCATCAAATGCCGGTCCTGCTCTTGAGACGTTTGGTTATTCGGATGTTGCTGCTAAAATACGTATGTGAAATATTTTATTTATCTGATCAACCCTCAGTTGCTTGGTGTTAAGCTGAAAGTGGTGGGATTGTACACCAACGACTGGAGTTGAACGGGCGACAGGAATAAAAAGCTTCTGTCGACAAGTGCCCTAAGGGTTAAGTTGTTAAGCCAGTTTGAGAAATAAGAACTTTTTCGTTTGAACTCAGTTACTTACACACCCCATTACCTCATTCAAATCCACTAAAGGACTACAAACTGTTGCTGACTTGAATCTAGCCCAAACCCGGGTTTTCCAAATTGAATCTATTCTGAACAAATTATTGCGCGAATTTGAAATGAGATGCAAAACAATCTGTAGGAAATGGTTGTAAACGATAAAAGCATTACCAGTTTTCAAACAAATTCACTTCGATGACGTTACGTTTCCTAATCAGCCGTACAGGGTATTCGGACGTCATGTTCAGTCGGGCGGACAGGTAGCAGATACGGCGGGTCTGCATAAACCTCATTTTGAGGGAGAAAAAAATATACTTCAGAAACGTCATCTAGGAGACCGATGCTGACAAGCAACAGCACGCAAGTAAAAGTGCTCCCTTGCCTTCCGGACCGAACCGGCTGTTCGTTGTTAACTGACCCTGGATATTTTGATTCTACCACAAATGTACACTCCTTGTGTGCGGACTGGGTAATGGAAGCCGTTTAGTCTACTTTTGTATAGGAATGTACACGAGCAATTTTTAAAAAAATGCAAAGCGAAGGCGACCTGCTGAGTGAGGTATCACGATCCAATTTCATAATTCTCCCAGCCAATCAAAATTACCAAGACGCACCAGATTACTCACAATAAAGCAATATTTTTTAGACGACTACTTCACTGTGGCAATAAGATCGACTGATTGCATTATCCTTCATGAAGTGTGTGCGATATAACATGAACATGAAATATTTTAACTGAATCCCTGAAGAACTAACAAGGAATTAGAAGTGCAGAAAAGCGTTCAACTGGTGCTGGAACAACGATGAACTCACTGGATAAAATATTTGGGTAGATTTGCAGCTAATGGCTATTTAGTTTAACAGATAAGTAGACCATTGAAAACCAAAAACAAGCGTCTGCATTTTACGACTCATCAACTGTTCAACTTAGACATTACGGGGAAGTAACTTAGGTTGGAAGTAACTTTGGATGGCGCGCCGAACCACCTCCTCGTGGTGCCGACTGGTCGGTCTCGGTGCAAA
>JTDE01001847.1:70465-105199 GCA_014338405.1 Paragonimus skrjabini miyazakii | reverse complement strand
CCCACGGTCTTCAGGCAGGCATTTTTACAGTGGTGCAAGCCAAATCGTTGTTGAACATGCACGCTTCACTAGCTTTTCTGTACACCTGGCGACTTGTCACTCGATGACGTGGTAGTGTTCACGTCGGAACCCACCTGACCACGAAACAGATACGGAAGGCTAACTATGCAGCGATCCAAACGCTCTACCACAAGCGTAAGAAAGACTCCGCGTTTGCAGTTTTTTTCTGGAAACTGGCGAACTGCCTATAAGATGAACTGCGGCCTCCCAGATAATTCTAACGAATACTGGTCCGAGGTACTATCGGCTCATCCACATGTTGATGAGCGACCATCTCGCACAATTCTGCCTCCGGACTGGTCAATGGTCGACCCGATCACTGGAGATGAACTATCACGCACCTTGAAGCATATGGGAAACACCGCTCCGGGTTTGGACAAATTGTTGCCCAGACATTTGAAGCGTATGAAAGCTGATGCCTTGGCTGAGTATTTCAACCTTTTCCTGCTAACCCAAGGTTGTCCAATCCATTTGTGCCGCTCTCGCATCACGCTTGTATCCAAAGTAAACAATCCTTCATCTCCCACCGAGCTCAGACCTATCGCCGTATCTTCAACGTTGATACGTTGTTCCCACAAGATATTGGCCGATCGTTGGAATTCGCGTTTGCAACTGCCCGCTCTCCCGTTTGCATTCCTACATCGTGACGGTTGCCTTGAGGCGACCTCTCTGCTTCATGCGCTGCTTAGGAACTCATGTACCACGTTTTCAAGTTTGTGTACGGCCTTTATCGACGTGTCCAAAGCGTTTGATTTTATCTCACAAGATTCGATCATCAGATTGGCCGAGCCTTCGGTGCTCCTCCACCTCTAACGCATTACATTGCCGAATTCTACACGAATGCTTCCGCCACGCTCAATGGCTCCGTTCTCCGGTCCCAGCGTGGTGTTCGCCAGGGTGATCCACTGTCCCCGCTACTATTCATCATGACAATGGATGAGGTGTTGGCACTATCTCGACCGGAGCTTGGCTACCAGTTCCACGACACACTGGTTAGCGGTTTCGCTTACGCCGACGATCTGATCCTTCTAGCTGAGAATCCTACGCGTCTCTCTGAGAAGCTTGCAGCCGCCGCTAGTGCCCTGAAACTATCCGGACTGAAGATCAACACGCATAAGATTAAACTCATGGTCATCCGTGGTGACTATAAACACTATGTAACTGCCATCTCCGATGAGTCTATCCACTTCGGCCCGGACATTATCCACTCACTAAGCGCCTCCGACACGGTGACCTATCTAGGTATCCCGTTCATCTGGAAGGGTAAAGCATTTACTAACCACCGTCCGCAACTTTGTACGATGCTGGATGAAACTACCAAAACGCCTTTGAAGACACACCGACGTCTTGTACTCCTGAGACAGCATCCGATCCCGAAGATAAATCACACGTTAGTATTGAGTCGAGCCCATAGTAACACGCTCAAAGCCATAGACTGTACGATTCGCCAGTTTGTTCGGCAATGGCTTCGCCTTTCTAAAGATACACCAATCAGCTACATCCATGCCCCAATTCGTTTGGGCAGTTTGGGCATCCCAAGTTTGTCTACCACTATTCAAGTCCGGCGTAAATCTCGAGTGGAAAGACTTCTCTCCAATCAGTGTCCAGTTCTGCGGAATGTGGTCGCAGATAATTCGTTTGGCCTTATCTTGAGGGAAATGAACATCCCAGTACGCGTTCAGGGTGTAGTGGTGACGAACAAAGAAGAAGCCCATGTGGCATGAATGGATAAACTCTACCATTCGCTTGATGGCCGTGGTCTTCAGGAAGTGTCACACTCTCCACCCTCGAATCGTTGGCTGTTTAACCCAGATCGCATCTTCCCCAGAATCTTTATTCGTGCTATCCAGCTCAGATGTAGTCTGTTGCGGACTAAGGTCGGAAATTCCCGAGGTGGTCGAAGTGACCACTCAGTTCTCTACAGTAGCAACTGCGGTCAACCGGAAAGCCTTGTTCGTATTCTACTGTCATGCTGGGTCACCCATGACGTGCGTTGTGCCCGACACAACCGCGTGGCCCAAGACCTGGCGAGGCGACTGCGCAACTTGGGCTATACAGTCACCGAGGAGTTGCGAGTACCAACAGCTAGCTTGTTCATCAAACCCGACGTGATCACGGTTCGTGACGACGCTGCTTTGGTGTTTGACGTCAGTATAGTGGATGATTACCGGAGCCAATTAGCCTGGACAGACAAGATTGCGAAGTATGGGGCTGACTCTCATAATTGCGCTATTCGGTCAGTGCTCCATACTTTGGGCTGTGATGTGAACTCTATTTCTCATTCACCTGTGCTCATCTCTTTTCGTGGTATTTTACCTTCTTCATCGAGTAGCGCTATTCTTGGACTGGGGCTGCCCTCCTACGCGGCCACGGATTTATGTCTACTAACTGTTCTAGGTTCCCTAAAAACTTATGACGCATTTATGCGAAGAACCTGGCGTTAACTGTCGCCACCTTTCTGACAGTTGTCTCACTATGAAGGACATTTTTCTGTCCCGATGCGTGAGCCTTGACTGTGATAGCACTTTTGTGCCTTGAAGAGCTTTTTGATTTTGTGATACTGATCGTTCGCCTATTTTCCTTTCATTATTTCTCATATATTTTATTTTACATTCTAAAACTCTTCAGTATATACGCCACATATAACTTTTCATTTGATGACTGGCCCATTAACGTCTGCTATTTTTGTAGGAGGACTTGTCAACTGTTCAATGTCTCTAACCATGCAACGTCTCACATTTGACAGACAGCTTGTTTTCACATTCAACTTTTTTAATATCTCTGTTGCTTAATTTCGGTGTCACCGTTTGTTCTGTCTTTGAACGAAGATATGTATAGTGCTCTTCAAAATAAACGATATAGTGATGAATTGTAGGGAATTTTGGTTTTCATGTAGATTAAACATCACCCACAGTTGATTGCAGCTATCGCATTCACATAGACTTTCCAGTCTGCCGCTTTCGACAAGAAGCATTAGACTTGAGGTTCGCCCTCATTTGAGTTAACAGTGTTAACATTGTTAACTGTGTCTCCTCTCGAGGCGATCGGACAGCCTGATCATTACTCACAAGCGAAAGTGGTTGAGCGTTCGATCGCGCCTAAAGTGAGGTCAATGGCGCAGTGGTTAACACGGTTGCCTCATGAAAGCGTGACCGGAGTTCAAGTCCCGACCGTGGCAACTTGGTTTGTGTTGTGGTAAAATCCAAGACGAACATGAAACAGTAGGTCTTCTGGTTTCATTCAAGTCAATCAAGTTCCATTCATGGCAATATTCACGATCCATATAGCAAAATGTGACTGTTAACGTATAGAGGCTCCGTTCCAATGTTATTAAGACAATAATGTTGAGGGTTCAGTCGTTATTTCGTCAATCTCGTTCTAAAGTGCCGACAAATTAATTTTGCATCAATCAGGCAAAAACACATGAGCAGGTATCCAGTTAAGTTGGAACAGACGATGATATTCCCAGTTCATGACCAACACTGAGGATCCTTCGGATTGATAGACAAAGCTATCAGCAATTCATTGGAATCTTTATTGAATGTAAACCTGAACGAGAACGTTAAAGTTGAGCACGTGAAATAGGAGGAAATCTGCATTAGGGCAATTGCGCCGAAACGAACTCATTATTGCAGATGTAATAGAAAATGTAAAGGTCCGTGAGTTTTGACGAGATCTGTAGTGCCTTACTTCCTGCAATTGGGTCCACAATTATCACTTCACTGATGGCCTCGCAGGTTGAGCTAAGTTTCTGAGTTTTGTTGGTTTCGAGGGATAGTTGTTGGGATTACAAGACTTTAATAACTTGCCATGAACATCGCCCATTTGGTGTCCAGGTGCACTTGCTCTGGCTCACCGATCGGACACCCTGTTAGTAATATGCAAGATTCAAACACAAGCACAATAAGCAAATTCAGGACAAGCAAAGTCGAGTTCTCAGATGGTTCAGTCGTTGCAATCGCTTTAATGAGATGAGACCGTTTCCGACCTATTATCACCTTCTATGATATAAGCTGAGTTACCCTTGTAAAATGATTGTCAGATTGCTATCGAGATTTTGCTCCGTCGCAAGCTATTCTGACTTTTTCAATGGTTACGTTTCTGAGGCTAGTTACCAACTCTATTAATTGTCAATAACTATTGTACTAACTGCTTCTTACCCGCAGCTTTTCAGCGCTGATGAAAGGGTGCGTATGCTATTATCTTTCATCCGACACGTATCCTTTGTCTTGGTCTCACAAGAATGACCGTTGCGTAACAATCTGCCCATAACCTGCGTTGCAACCATGCACAGAAAAATATTAATGCCTAAACTGGATTTGTGTGCACTTGATTTATGAACAACATGGTACACCAGAGTGGGCGAATACAATCATAACATATATATAAGCAATGGAACACACAGTTATTGGAGTCCAACACTGTGTTGAAATATTTATTGGGTTTCCAGCTTAACGTTCAAAACAAGCACTTAGTTCGCTTGGCGTAACGGAGAAGTAACACATGACTCCGGGGTCTTGTTGGCATAAATGACATGTTTCTATTCATAGCTCGCGGCACTTTATTCTGCCACCCCAATTAAATACATTCCTGTTAATCCTTCCAATTCCGTAAAAAAAATTCCAAAACGTATAAAAATGAATTAAAATGATTCAGGTTTAACACACTGGTAATTGGCGAATTATAGCTTGAACACGGCTGGTCTAAAATCGTAGGTTTTGTACTGAGATATGTTTTCCATTTTTCCCCTTCCAGCCAACTCTACAACTGAGTCAACCGTGCAACGGTGATTCGTCAGTGCCCCTTCAGATGTTGAAAACCGAGGGTTGAAAATACGCTCAAATTTTACTAACCTGTATTAGGTAATTTCAACATAATTTTCTATTAAAAAGTCATCTTAGTTTGCAACGTTTCCTAGTCACCTTCTTGAAGAAATATAGTTTTGCCGCTGTGAACGTGCAGGTAAGTTAAATTACAAGGTAGCGAATAACAATCGCCTTAATAGGCGCTGACTCGAAATTTCAGTTTAAAAATACCCTACAAAACGAGTAACTGATATCATATTTAGCAACCTCTTCATTTATTTTTAGCAAGAAGGTTCCTTCCCGCCTGAATTAGAGTCGCAGCTACCACGAAACGTTGCCATAATGGGCATATGAAATCAATAACATCTGATGGTAATATTGTACAACCGTAAAAACTTATTGTGAAGTTATATCCACAAGATATAAGAATAATCTGTCAACTCTGTTTTGAAACTTTGTGAATTATTTTGAATGTACTCTTACTGTTCCTAACGCAAGGTTGATCGGCATTTGCCCGGTTGCTAAGTTTATTTTCTTCTCTAGTCACGGATATTCATGCATGGTCGTCAAGTCATACAATCCTGGTTTTCAAAGATTGGAGTTACTCTCTACAATGTGATCGACTCAGTTTGACAGCAACGCTAATGGTGTACCCAATTTTGAATGCCCTGACTCTGAAGCTGTCAAACATGTATCTAGTGGCATTTAAAATGCTTACTGTCATGAAGAATGATTAGAAGGACGTTTATGTAGAAATCGCAGTCCATTTCAGTTATTCAAATTGAGACCATCGCGTTTTTGCTTACTGCTAACCAATTATTAGTTGATAACTGGAATCAATCAAGAAACTGAACGTGATGTTGTGATACATGCTGTTTCATTATATTAAACATGAATATCTCTGAAAATGATGCTTATTGAACTAAGTTGCTTCTCACAATGCCAAATCATCCTAGATATTGCACAAAACCGGTTACACAGTTAACCAACACATCAACTAACTTTGATGCGATGGTTTTAAATGTGTGGTTACTGTGTGTTTAAATTTATCGGAGCCATCTCTGGTAGTTTTAGCCAAGATTAAGGAATATCAGGTCGCTTATTGGTTAGTTTAAAAGGTTAACCAATCGCGTTTGTCTAAATATTCTGCGCGTATGGATCGGCGATGAAGGTGAAAGGAAAAATCTCGTCTTAATTATACTGCACAGTGAAATATGGTTAACTCGGGTAAGCAGTTTTGAATGGTTCAGAATCAGGTTGCAAAATCTTCATCTCGGTTTCTTTTTGATCTAACAGATGTTATTTATACTGATCGTCAGAAATAGTAAGCAGTGTGGTAGTCTGACACATAGTACATACTGCGATTCACTATTCATTGTAAAATGAACCATATAACTGTTTCTGCATTACCGTTTCAGTCGTTTTTCGGAGATGTGTCCATATAGTTTTTAAGACAATTCCAACTTAGTTCAGTGGCTAAAGGTTAAGGTTGCTTACATCTTCGCTATGCATGTACAAGATACTAGCTAAGTACATTTCAGCAGCTTTTAAATTCAGATAACTTATAATGCCGCATAAAACTCGTTCCAAAAATTAGGGTGTACAAGTAGTTTAAAGGTGCTAATTTTATTCAAAATTCGAAGCACTATTCAAGCATACAGATCTATAAGAAATACGATACCATAATGGACTTTTGATTTATTTGTGAGTTCCTTGGAAGCTGGTGGCTGATGCAGCCATATGCTGATTAATTGTCTACATGGTCTAAATGTTTTTGGCTTTATTGACCTTAATTTCATATCCGATACATCGGAAGAAAATGGAAGCATAAGTAAAAACTATAATTACACTGCAATCTTATCCGTTATCAAAGCTGAGAAGTACGTATAACCAGCTCGAGTTCAAATTATCTTTGTCTTACACAAAAAACGCTTGAAAGTAACGGACTATTTAAGATGGACCCTAGATATTTATGGTGTCTAACATGAGGCCTCCAGCACAGTGGTCAGTAGGGTTGCCTTATTAAAGCGTGGACAGAGTTCTTATTCCGTTCGTGGCAAGAAGATGCATTACTGACGAGGTCTAACAAGACCAAAACTTGGAAGTAGTGCTTCTTTTAAAAAGAGAGGCTGACTGAAACGTCCTTTTGAATGCAAAGACTGCGATCAGACAGCGATGATGTTCAGCTTGAAATTAACTAACTCCCCTATCAGTCATCTGAAATATTCATCTGTTTCCCATAGCTTACAGTTTATAGCTTATAGCTTCTTATAGCTTATCTTGTCCCACTGTGGTTTTGCACGTATGTATCAAGAAATTACTCGGGAATTAATGCCTTTGTGGATTTTTATTCTTTCGCCCAGTGTGTTGTCTTATATGCCAAATTGTACTATTCATTATCGTTCTACCAAAATAACCTTATTTTTCTCAGTTCACTTATGTAGTTCACATTTATGTAACTTCGACTTTAAATGTGGTTAGTTACAATTCGCTCTAGCTAGACCCTTGTTCTCCCTTCGTCAAGATCTGAGATTGTGCGTGTTTCAGTTAAAAACGAGTTCAAGCGAAAGAAACAGATTTGTGCGAAGTGTTGATGGAATACTTACTTATTCAGCTATCTCTGTGGAACAGTATTAATGCAGCTGATTTTAAAAACCGACACCGATTAAACCAATTCGGAGAAGTTCAGCTTTTGTCAGCAGAAGTTAGGGTTGTTCTCTTTGGTTCTAACGCGAGATGAACGGCGTTTTTTCAAGAAGTACGTTGTCGCTGTCAATTTTGGAATGTGCCTGAGTAGAAACTACTGAAGAAAACCACAAACATTTCCTGCGCTTATTTGGCCTGTCTTGAGAACAGATGTTTTGGAAGTGTTCAACAGCTGTGACTCATCATCAGTCAGTGGATTGTCGTCGGTCAGATTCTGTGCAATCCCAATGTATGCACTCATTTAAATAACTTCGGTTGCTGTCGTAAAATCCGATGCACTGATGTTAAATATAATTCCAACTAATAAACGTTTTCACTGAAGTTGCGGAAAAAAATTAGTGGAAATGCGCCGAAGTCAGTTCAGCGACGACTCTTGTAACGTTAACAGTTGGTCAGTGTTATAGAACTCAGGTTGTCACAGAGGTTTTATTCGGTAAGCTAGTATGAGTCTGCTAACCCACTCAACCACTTAGGCAGCATCTGTCTGTAGTGAATTTTGAAGAATTGGTCAGCGCCAACCGCGAGTGGATGTAGCTCGGAAGTAGTGCTTGTCACACAGAATTATTACTTTCACATATATTTTCCCCCACCGTCGCTGGTGACTTGTGGACACACAACACGCATGAAGAACTGAGTGCTGGTTAGTTCGAAAGTATGGTGTCCTATAAATCATAACAAAGCGAAAACGTTTCCGTCTGCACAAACTATACGCACGTAAAATAGAATAAAATACGATTAGTAGTGAAGGTTCAGGGATTTAGGTTATTTCAAAACTGAACACCATCCACACTCGATCGCGGCCTTTACATTCAGATAAGCCTTTCGGCCAGCCCACTTCGAAAGAAAGCACTAGACTCGAGTTTCGTTCTTATTAAAACTCATCAGTAGTGCATATCCTTTTCCGGATCGGAGTTTACACTCTGACCCTCATGCTTGTGAGACTAGCGTGTAAACCACAACGCCAGTAACCTCACAATAGGCATGACCGAATAATCAAATCTAAACGCTCAATCACAACCTTGTATGAATAGTGTTCAGCTCGCCCGATCATTTCGAAAAGAGACTGAACAGAATAACCCTGATCTATCCAACCGATAACCCCGTGATCAGGATGATTACTTCACTTCTTCTTGTTTAAAGACGTGGAAGTTAAAAGATTAAAACGTCGTCCTAGACACCACTCTTATAATGAGATCGATCTATACCGAGCTACATCACTGACTTGAGCTACTTCTATGATAGTAGAAGACACGGCTGGCAGCTCACTTGCCCCGGTTTACCTTCGGTTATTTTACACTGATAACTCGATGAACAGGATTTTGTGCTGCTAGTCTTCACGACAAAAGAACTAGGTAATTTGTACAGAACGTGATAAAACTTAAGTCAAATGTAGGATACCGAAAAACAATTTTACCAATCGGCTTAGATTATTACCAGCTTTCAACTGTCGAAATCACCAACAGTGGTAGCGAAACCCGGCTAGATGAGTCATCTTTTCGGATTTCAAAGTGAGCATTGTTTAGCTTTACCGAGTCAAACCATCTACCATTTTTAAATCTGTCCTGACTTACGCGTGCTTTTAACAACTAAGTTTTACATGAGATCTGTATCACACCGACTAAATCAATTCTTCTAATATGTTCAAGTTATCTTGCTTCTCGTCGATTTGAGACTTGGTGCAAAACTGAACAGGCCTAGACATTCCGTCCATGTTTACGTCCATCTGAAACAATTTCAATCCAGCGATCGTAGGCACGACCACCTGAAAGCTACCAGGGGCTGCTTACATAATTTAACAAAAACCTTCCCCCTGCAGGATCGTACACTGTCATTGCGTCCGTACAGTTGTAGTATATTTTAAAATATTGCACTTTCTTTACATACTCACATTTTACGATTTTTAGACATGCTAGTAACATTAGTTTTAGGACATTACTAGCCAGGCTAAGAAAGGAGAGATAACTAACAAAATGCTGTTATTAGTTAGGACGTTGGTAGTCTGCTAGGAACTTAAATTCGTACATATTAACATGCCAGGGGTTACAATCTTCGGGGGAACTGTCAGGCCGAGTCAAAAGAGGGATGTAACAAGTGAATTCTCAATCCACGCCAAGATGCACAACATTCCTACCAAGACAAACAAATTTACGCCGTTAAACTCCGCTCTCGAGTCAAACGATTCATGAACTTTTACCGCTATTTAAAAAATTTTGATACATTTTCAAGTTGTTGTTTACCTTTACGTATTATGTTGCCCTCTGATTTTGTTTGTCAAGTTTTTTGTCTAAAGTTTTCAAGTCTACACGGCGTTAAGTATTTGTGCGAATTAGTTAGGTTATTCTTATCCGATGTAGTTTAGTTAATTTCGTTTGGCTCTTCAACGAATGTGTTGGCAAAATACTTCTCGATCTTACCCGTCATTATATACCATGTATCCCGTTTTCACAGTTCTGTTTACTGGTTACACTACTCGATACATGACCACCTGCGCAGATGACATCAGTTTTCTCTTTTATTTTCCCGATTTCCTGATAATAAATAAATGCCTATTAACAAATTTTGAGAAAGTTATTTAGCACGACACATCGTTGTTTTTTAACATTTTTCAAGTCAACAGTTCTGTTTACTTGTTCACGGATATGTACGTTTCCACTCCACTGAATGATTACTTGTCGATAGAAGTTAATCTGTCGGATGCTGTTTTTGACTGGACGTGACCACTGGTTGGAATATTGTGTCATTCTGACGATTCATACCAAATGTAGCCAAAGGCCGTGGGATTTAGTGGAAAAGAGGTTGCTTTCCGACGGTCTTGTCCGCTTATTTGTGTAATGCTGTCTGAAACGCTTTATTATAAACCTCCTTAGGTTGCGTAGACTTGAATACAGTTGATTCCGGTCTCTTTGTTGTCTGCAGTGAACACAATGAGCTGGCATTTACCTTGTGGTTCGTAGTTTAAAACTGCACCCAGGTCAGCGTTGGTTATGAATGATATTTGAAAATGTGATGAAGTATCATAACCGGAAACGCTTCGGAGCTATTTTTAAGAGTGTTCAACAGAAATAATCTGGCTGTGGCCTATTACAAAGGGCTTCTCAAGTTCGTCTACATTATTCAGTACTAGACGGATAAGTCAACGGAGTTATGTTATTTCAGTACAACGAGTATAGTCAGATGTTTTTCATAAACGAAAACCATGTGTCATGTACCTTAAATTAACCGAGATTTACTTCTTACAGTGTCTTCGATATATCGAAATAACTAGTAGCAGATCAAGTGCAATTGTGAAGTGCTTTAGAGCGCAAGTCTACCCAATTCCTGTAAGTCTCCTCGGTGAATCATCTCCAGCAATCTCTGCTATCTCCGTTTATAGTACAGTAGGAGTCGTAGAGTTTGGATAAAAGTTGTAGAGTGAAGGATGATGACAGCACTTCTGGACTTTTGACTGTGTATTAGATATACTAGAGAGAAGTTGGAAATCCACATGTGAGTTCACTTTTAAAAGTTCTTGGGGTAGAAAATCATAAGTGATAGGAATATGACGAAAAATCAGAAGAAAGGCAGAAAAGCTTATCTCAAGCGTTCTTAAATAGGCGACAAACAAGGTTGCCTGTGTAGTGTTCCGACCATATGCGTCAAATTGT
This sequence comes from Paragonimus skrjabini miyazakii, assembly GCA_014338405.1. Lineage (NCBI taxonomy): Eukaryota > Metazoa > Platyhelminthes > Trematoda > Plagiorchiida > Troglotrematidae > Paragonimus > Paragonimus skrjabini miyazakii. Next base: position 93,984 of record JTDE01001847.1, on the reverse strand, counting down.
CGTCTGAATATCTCCTCTGGTTTAACTGTTAAAGCAGGTTGTTGAAAGTTGCTACAAATCGGACACACCCAAACGCCAAAGAATTACACTGTCTGATTCAAGTGAATTTTGTAGCTTTAAAAAGGACCTGGTTAAAGAATACTTCTTAAGAGCTGGTGAGGTTGATTGATGCTGCAATATATACTAAGATTAAATCTTCCATAGCACGTCGATAGTTAAATAAGAGGTGCCTAACTTTACGTCGTCTGTCTTGATAAAGTGATTAATAGTGTCACAACCCTATTTGAAGTTCTTCATTGTGCCTGTTAAATACGAACAACGTCAGTGACCAAATAAAAATTTCTATCTGGGATATCTGGCTCCAGATGAGGGCGCAACATTTAGTTGGATATAATGGCACAATAGTATGAGCCAAAATTCCGGACAGCTTTAATGACTAACCTGATCACCAAATTCGACCTCTAAGTTATTGATGTAAGGATATACAACAGGATGAGGTTCTTTGAAACAATCAATATTGGGTCCCATTTGCTGAGGGCGTTACCAAATATTTCACCACCATGAGATATTCACAGTGGCGAGAATGACGGAGATGTATAACCTTACATTGTCATGTTGAATAAATCCCAGTTGTTCGTGGCTGAGCAATGTGAAACGCACTTGTCACTACAAGTTTTCCGTCTCTACCACATTATCCATTGTAGGCCAAAACTGAGTGTTGTGTGCATACAATACAAACGGAAAACTGGCAAACTTTGGGATTTTGGGCAAGATTACAGTAAACACCAGAAGTCCCAATGTGGGAGCCCCGTGGCACCCATCACTCGCAAAGTACCAAACAAAAAATGCACTGCTGACTTTAAGGTGCCGGTATTAGAGGTGACAGGTGATGTGTTGGTGATAAAATCGATGCCACATGAGCAGTGTTAAGCAACCAAGACAGACGAGTTTTCTGAATGATCTAGAAAATAAAACAGTCCTTTTACCCTTATCAGCCACTTTGGTTTCTTATGCCTGAACAATAAGTAAGTCGACAGGGTACAGACATCTGTTTTCAAACTCACGGTGGTTTTCGGATAGCAGTGCAAATCAAATTAACTGCTCAGGTAATTAATCACTACTCAAGCTCTATGAATCTCGAGGTAATTGACAATATGGCGAGCTGCCAATTATAACTGACGGCCTTGTTGTGATCACCTTTAAAAAAACACTGCCGTTCTTATCTCTCTAGTCTTGGAAGATTTTCCCTCCCGATAGCTCCTTGAGAAAGTTCCTTTTCGCTTGAGAGAAACTGAGTTCAAAAACTGGAAAATTATTGTTAAAGGGCACTGAGCATTCTTGGAAACCCTGTATACTGCGAAGGCAAATGCTTCATGGGCATGCAGAGTAATAGCACTGGACGTAGATACGGAATTTCTGTGGTTACAAGTTACAAGTTAATGAGAACTTTCTTAGCGACCATATTTAAGATTATTTCTTAATCTGAAACGCACAATTGGGAAGTGGTAGAAGAACACTTATTGATAAGAAATACAGTATTACTGAATTGTATTTCAAGTTGAACATAACTTGCGTTTGCCAGCAGCTTTTGTTTCCAGAGAGACACTCCAGCCATCTTATTTGGAAAGGATTTGTTCACGATAAGCACCAGATACTTCGATAAAGCCTATCTGGTACTGTCATTGACTTTTTTGAGAGTGCGGTGGCTGCAATCATTGGTGAGTGGTGTTCATTTTTGTCAAGTTCCCCTACAGCTCACCAATAATCCAAAGATCGCTCAGTAAATTTAATGGCTCCTTTTATCTCAACTTGAACAGAAGTCTAAGTTCTAGGGCCCCTGCCTGGAGTTAACAAGATAGTGTATGTGTTGCTCACTTTATATATTTTTTCATTCAGCTGTTGTTGTTTGGTTACAACTTAAGAAGTACCCGCTGTACATTCTATCAACTCTGTCCAGCTGATACATGCCTAAAACTGATTACTTTACAGTAAGTATATGTCGTTTTTGAAGCAAAAAGACTTTCCCCTTGAATTGTGTAAGCTTCTCAGTTGAAAGGTAATCATCAACATCCTTAGTAGTCGCATTCGCTGTATACTGTTGATGGTCAATGAGTAACAGGTACGCTGTGGAATCAGATTAATGCAGTCGGTTCAAGGCTACGCACTCACTTTGTCAAATTTCCTTGCAAAGTTGCGAATAAGATGGAACAGCTACATCCCAAATGTCTAGTCGAATATGACGAATATGTGGTCATTGAGGCAAAAAGGGACGTCGGTCTGTAAATCAGTAACCATGCTCTTTTCACCAGTTACGATTTAATCGGACCTGGAGACTATCTGAGAAAACCCTGGTCGCATGGATTTTCTAATATTTCTTAGTAAAGGGGCATTCACAACTGACTAATAATTGATTCATAGAATTTCAGGCAGAAACATTGTAAGTGAAATCTGAATTTCGTTATCGCTGAAAGCGAATCCCACTTGTGAATAGAATCTGTGAGAAGCCTGCAAGAGTTGTCTTGCGTACGACACACTCAAGTGAGTGACCACTGACCAACGAGGCTGCCAGAAGTTGGTGGGTCTTACCAGTTCGATAAATGAATGAATGGTTAAAATGTGCAACGCGTCACATGGCTTCAGGGTGAAGTGTAATAACCTGGTCATGTACTGCAGGTATCCTGACATTGCTGTCAATATAAAAGGCCACAATATCGCCCAAGTTGACGATTACGGGGAACAAACGGTCATAGGTTCATAGATCTTAGGGTTGATGCAGGAAGATAGAAGCTCTTTGCCTGTTCTTTCCTGTACCTGTGTTGGCAGGATAAAATTATGTCGGACGGCTTATAGATGAACAAACAAGGCGAAAGTGAGTAAGTAAAACGAAACCTGAATAGGTTGTTCTCGTGAAATCATATCAACAAAAACATCGGGGAGTACTAAAAAATTTTCATCAGCTATGCGTGTACGGTGACCTGTGAGAGTGAACTAAGACTGCAGCTAAAAAGTTGACAGTCCAGGTTATGTTTCACATATACGCCAATCCCGCAGGAGTTCACAGCTGTCATCAAATTCAGAAGTGACTACAGAGTTTGACTAGGCGTTCGAATGCTGACGGACAATAAGCGTGAAGCAGAAATATTTGCACAGTATAACGTCGATTATGTAATCCGGTTTCAACCAGTGGCCCTTATGTGTCCTGCCTTGTCCAGTGGGTGGTCCGGAGTGTGACGTATTCTGCAGGTGAATATTAGGTCTTCACCACGGCGCCACTGACCTCACATTAGGCACGACTGAATTATCATATTTGAACGCTCAACCACTTCCGCTTGTGAGTAATGATCAGGCTGCCCGATCGCATCGTGAAGAGACACAGAACCGCTCCTGTTAACTCCAATCGATGACCCCTCGACTAGGACTTCTGTCCAAGTTGAATTCACAGGAATTATTGACTTATCAAACGGTATTTCGATTACTGATAAGTGGTAGGGGATTTTGGTTTTCATATAGACTGAACATCACCCACAATTGATCGTAACCGTTGCATTCCCAGAGACGTTCCAGTCGGTTCCTTTGGAAAAGAAGTACCACCCTCGAGTTTCGCTCTAATTAGACCTCGTCAGGGCCACTACCGGGACTAGAACTCCGGTCACGCTTTCATGAGGCAACCTTGTTGATCACTGCACCACTGGCCTCACATTACGCAATGATATTCACTACTGACGAATTCTAATGAGATTGAAACGTAAGTCCAGTGCTTCTTTTCGAAAGGAGCCGACTGGAAAGTCCAAGGGAATGCGACAGCTGCGATCAGTTGCGGGTGATGTTCAATCTATATGAAAATCGAAATCTCCTACCACTCATCAGCAATATTAGGTCTCCGTACCTGTCTGTAATTCATTAAAAACTAGCTTAATTTTGCTAGTATCTCTAGTTGCTAGATTTTTCTGAGCCTTACAGTTTTTCTAGTGACCCTTCTCCGAATACTCTCATTAAGTGTCAAATCTTGCCTAAGATCAGGATAACAGACTTGTGTGTTTGTTTCCAGATGTGGGTAGATTGTGGTTAACATAGACAAACATAGTGGGTGAAATTTCGGAGTGAAATGTTCTGCAAACCCTTCTTAAAATGTCCAAGGTCATTGTCTTCTTTTGGCCATGGCCGCAAAGTTGTAGACAGTCTCAGGGTCTCGGCCACTAGAGTCCATAGGTATCGTTTGCATACTTCTATGAGTAGATTTTTGTCTCCAAGGTAGAAGTTAGCACAATTTCGACGGCGAATGTGCATGACTGCATCTGCTGACAGTGAACGGCAAGTTCCTTCTTATAGACCAGTGGTCTATGCATAACAAATCATTCTGAGGGGTTACTACATCTTCCGGGCACTCAAGAATTCGTCGGAGCTTCGTGCCATCGGCGTGGAGTAACATCGGTGATTTGACCTTACTGTATAGGTCGAGAAAAAGAAGGTTGAACAACGCGGGTTCTAAAATGGATCTTTGTGAAACATTGCTGTTGGCAGGGAACCACTCTAGTAACGGTTTGTGCAGTTTGACGTCAAACTTATACCCAGTTAGATAATCCTGAGGCTGCACGAGTATGTGTTCAGTAAGATCATAGTTGTGGGGATTGCCTAGTAGGACCAAGTGATTAGTCTCATCTAGTACAGTCCTCAGTACTTTGGAGATCACTGAAAGCATTGCCGTAGGTCGATAGTCTGTTGTCATCTGCACTTGAAGATAAGTGTAATTGTAAACTGTTCGCCGGTCTTCCGTATACGACTTGCTGTGACAAGCAGCAATTAAAATGAACTTATATCGGTCCTACTAATTATCTGGCAAAGCTTTTCATGACAGCAGGAGACTTGGTAATTCGGCTCAGTAAATTGTGAATCAACAGGTTCTGTAGTTGGATTTTTAGTCGCGACACTAATGTTAAGGGTGTTCAGACAGGTTGTCGCATGTATGAGTAAAATTCGCTTGGGATGTTCAATCCTGCACATCTGCACTCTGTTTACCCAGAGTGCTGGCGAGTAGTTAAACTGTATTTGTAAATTCAACACAGGATAAATTTGCAAAATACAATTCTAACCCCTGTGTGTGCTGTGACTTCGTTGTAGACAGGTTTAGAATTGGCTATCAGCTTTTGAACAAGAACGGGCCGATAGCAAAGCAGACTCTGTCTTACGGCACCCGTGGTGTGGTTGCGTCAGATAACAACCGTTCTATGCGCAAACTCAGTCTGTTCTAATAAGTCACCTTCCATACAAAACGTTTTAATGTGTTCATACTTTTGGTTCTGGTTTCTAGACTTCTGGATTTTTTCTAGGCCGAGGACATGTTCTTCGGATGTTTCTGTTATCAACATCAAAGCATTTTTCTATGGGTGATCTACCAAAGCTCATTCTAAGCTATTTGGGATGGGTGACCTAGACCATTCAAACTTGCTTCACTGTGTCTTTATACTTGTGAAACTTCTCTTGTGATAGGATTTAATATCCACATTTTCGGGATTGTTGTCAACCAGTCACTAAATTGTAGTGTCAGTCAGTGGCTAGATTTAGTTTTAACCACTGCAACGCCTGATACCTTCATCTTCAAGCCCATCCTAGACTGGTCCCGTAGTTTACACGACGTGTTTTTCAGACGTGTATTTGTTAGTCGTAGCAAAAGATTACTAAAAACTATGACTGTGCGCATTGCTGTTCATACGGATTTTGTTTTCCTTTGCTTCCGACAGTACCTTCGCCGCAATCCCAATTCCACATGCATAAAGATTGACATGCGATCACCAAGCCCACTGAATGTCTGTTAAATTAAAGCGTATAACACAAATTGTTATCAGTAGTTGTGGCCTCCCATCTCGGCTGGCGGACAGCTTGTCAGGTTTGGGCGTGCTGTTTCTGTCACTGGTTCAAATCTAACAGAAGCCCATATATTTTGCAGTTGGATCCCATCTGAATTTAGTTGTATTCTTGGGTTTATCAGTTTTACTGAACTCCACACTTGGACTTTCTAAATGTTCTTCACGTTTTGTAACCTAACTTCCACTCATTTTTCGAATAATTCACAATCGTCTACCCACTATTCAACGAATCATACGTAAGAAGTATTCAACTATTTTATTCAGAATCAAACAGCGTTAAGAACTGCAACAAGTCAAGTGAAATCTGAGTAGCGAATAGAAACCATTCTGTAGCCTTCGTAATTAAACCATCTCAGTTGGTAAAACTCCGCTCTATTGTGAGCAATTGTATAGAATTCAAATTGGACCAAAAGTAGAACAAAATATCCAGATACGATTTAAAACATTGGATCCTTTTGAGCTAGCTGCTTAGGGTAGCTGTGAAACACAAATTACGTAATTTGAGTTTTCGGCAACTTTATGCTGAAGGGCAGGTGTAACTAACAAATAGTGCGCCGTCTCCGACAGATTTCAACCTACGTATCAATCATTAGCGAAATGTTGCGTTTACCAGATAGAAAGTGTTTCTTACACTCCATTTGGATGCCAAAGATTGAAATCGATGTGATGGTTTCACTAGAAGTGGAGTAGTAAACACTGCAGTCGACATAGTGAATGTGCGTGGTTTTATTTTAGAGCTGACTGTTGTTACTCGCGAGTGATAAATGATTGTGTTATGATCAACTGTATATTGTTATACGGGACCAAATGTATCCCGCCATTTTAAAGTTTGAACGGTCAGTGGGTTGATTTGTAGATGCAACAATGTATTTTGTAGTGGACCAAAAGCTGTGACACAGTTGATATAGTGGCAAGTCGGTGACTTGCTGAAAAGTAAACTGGAGTAACTAATCTGCTTTCACTTTTTGGATCTAAAGTTACATGATGGGATATAACACTTTCTTGACTTCACTGATGACCGGATTTTAAACGATAGATTGTGACAGAACAAGTAACCCCAAAAAAATATTTTATTCTGGTTTGTCACCGAAACGCCAGTGTCAGATATTCAAGATACCCTTGTCTTTGCGATTAATCCTCTGAATGACTCGTTTAACGCCAAAGACAACGGAATTGCTAGACAATGGACTTATTTTGTGAATTTATCAAGCTACCGGAATGGCTTCTTTGCTCAGGGACTAAACGCGTACTGCGTTGAGATACATATGACGCTGATCCGAATCCAGCTGAGACCCGGATTTTTCACACTTCAGTCTATTAATGATCGAGCATGTGTTTTGCTACTCACCAATGCAGACATTTTTAATAAAAATCTTTTTTCATATTGTTACAGTCGTAAGTAAAAGCTAGGGGATTGGAAGTATATACAAATGGAAAATATAATAATTCGATGTGTCATCTGAATTTGACGATTAATGATGGGAGATACTTCCATATGACCAGTTTTGGTGTCACGTTTGCAAATGATTTCCAACGTGTATGGTGAAATTACCCATACTGGCAGTTTATTAAACAGATAGCATAATGCCAGCTTTTTTCGTTTTAGTGGTACTTTTGATATTAACAAATCAAAGTGGTCGAGTAGTGTCTGCAGGTGTCATCTTGCTAGAGGTGATACTCTGTGGCAAAATGGTGATCACCCTAATTAACATATCGGTAACGGCAACTTGAGGTTCGGTTGGTATCAGTCGTCAAGTTCTGTTTTGTAGGTCGTGATTTCCGGGAAGTTTGACTGGTCTTATTTGCCTTGGGAAAATTAGTCTTAGCTAAAAGCGTCGTTCAGAATGAATACTATTTTGTACTGGCCTTGCAACCGGAATACGCAATACCATGCGAGGAAGTCTTCCAAACGGTTTTATAATTACCAGATTGTACTTCTGAAAGACAAAAGCTTTGCACGACTCTGTATTAAGACATATTTCTGTAACGTTTTCTGAGAAGGACCAGCTTGTGCTCGATAACTACGGAAGACGCTGATTATTGTGTTGTTACCAACGTATTTTCTGTGTCAATTGTCGTCTTGACCTTTGATTTGTTTGAAAGTGCCTCATTCGCTAATAGTTTACTACCAGCCTGGTTTTGCGTAAATTGGTAGCACAGATAAACACAAGGGATACGGGTGCTTCCGTGCCGAGATAGAAAAGCAAAGTTGCTACATCTAAGTTATCACTTGTTTTGTATCACTCGGATTTCACTTTAAAAATCGACCCCAAACCACAAGAGTTGAATGTGACGGACGGATATAGGGTCAACTGTTTGTTTAGTTACTGAAACAACTTTTGTTTCGGCGACTGTGAAAAAATGGAACTTAAACAATTCACTGAAATATTTTAACGTGAAGTTGCCTGCAGTCATATAACATACAAAACCACAAATATGTTGAATACCATCTGATTATCGGAACGAAAACTAATGACAACCTTGATAAAACCCTCCACCTTGTTACTGGTTGGTGGACGTCCTTACTACTGAAAAATTGCGAGCTCGTTATTCTATGAAACATCACTGAAAACCGGAAGCTGACGTCCTTCTTCACGAGTATACGTTTATCAGTTGCTTGTAAACGGAGCCGTCTACATGCAAATTGAAATGATTGATCCAGTTTTTAACTCACCTCTGGATATATGCGTAATGATGACATACTTTTGGAGACACTTTTGATAAACGGTTCTCAGACCCTCAAAGCCGTGCCTAGATTAAAATCAGTGCGGCTGGAACCACCGTGGGGTTACGTTCGGCCCTGCTTTGGCGTGAACAGTAAGAACAAACTGAGTAACTACCTTGATAAATATCAAAACATTCTAAGCTCTAACTTGATTTTTGTCTTCATTCAGCGTGACCCAGCCATCCTATCCAGCCCGGCACAATTTCCGCACAGTATTTTGCCCTGATCATTGATTAAAGACCATACCACATTTTTGGCTTCTTTTTGGATATCTTTTAAATAAACCGTGTTAAGAAACATATTCAGACGCGAACATGTGGATCAACTGAAAATGCACGGTACCGGTCCCCCTTTGAATTTATCACGTACCACCGAGAAATTTCCGCCCAATCCCTCGGATAACTTACACATTCAGAACCCCATCTTCTGCCCTGATCTAAACGTGGATGAAACAGAAGCTGCAGGCAAGATTATCATGCTGGTAAACAGTAACACTCCTTACAATTCTGTTGTAGATAGATATAATAGTTTGGAATTGACAAACAACCAGTCCAAATTACATTATTCGACGCAAAGTACTGCGCAGCAGCCACTACGATTGCAACACGAACCGACGCATCAACCCATGAGCCAAACGCCGTTAAACGCAATGCAGTTTGTACCAACTCATCGGCAGCAGCAACAACAGCAACAAAAGTCCCACTTATCAGTTCAAACCGGTACATCGCCATTTGGCTGCGGTTGCTGGACGGCCGTGAATCTGGCGCTGGCCTTTGCTCTCATTGGTCTTGTTGTTGGTTTGTACGTACGTAACAGGACACTGGAAATTCGGTTAGTATCTGTAGAACACATGGTTGGTATCAAAAGCCAACAGAAAGTCGGAACAACTGAAGCTGTGAAAACTGCAAGTGAATCTAGTGGGTTCCGAGGAATTACAACTAACTGGCCACCACTGAACGTAAGCAAAAGGTTGTTTAAATAGCTTTCAACTGCTAACCTGATAGATTGAGCACAAACAGACACTCGCTTAGTCATTTCTTGTGTTTTCACATTAACTAGTATTGAGGGCGCTCTCAGCTTCCAACAATCTGAAGTACACAGACAATACCCAAATGTTTTTCACACTTGCACTAACTACACACACATACTGTTGTTTGGTTACGAAGTTGGTAGCCGGTTATCCTGTTGATTAATTTAAGTAACATAAGTGTATTCTGTTGACAGTATAGTAATTTTCACACAGTTTGCAAATCTAACATGTCCGCTGTTGTTTGTGGTAAGTGATCTTACTGGAGAAAAAATATTCATCGTCACATTCAATGCCAGTAAAAAAACGTTTCTGTTGAGCGATAAGATTGAATATTTAATAGAAGGTACAGTGCCTCCCTACCACTAGTAAGAATTACATCCAGCTAGTTTCATTGAGAAAGAACAGTGGGAATTACTGAACCAATAAATCGCATGTTGAATAAATAGAATGGTGCACATTAATCACCATCTTCTGGATCAAAAGAGTTCTGTATTTTGGCGATCAACTAAATTATCAAAACCCTGGTCCATCAACTGCCACTCACGTTACCAAGAAAATTGATAAAAAGCACATTATTCAACAAAGTAAACTGCAGCTTTCCGTAGTAGTGACAAACTCCAGTGACGATTATTCCCCTGATGAAAGCTGTTTGATATAAGCGCAAGGGATACTGTGTATATATCGTTCAGGTATTACCGCAAACCCTTGATACATATTCACTATTCACAACACAGTTTGATCAGCGACTGAACAAGTTTCAATAGGACCAGTAAAAATCAGTCGAACACTACTGGTGACAGCCGGAAATGATTAATCCTATACTTGGCTGTAGCTAACAGTCAACTGCACATTTATTGCTTTGAACAGACAGGACTCCTTTATTGACTCATATCTGTAGACTTCAGTGTTAAATAGTTTTGATTGATTGAAGTTTTTCAGCTTACGATGGATGTACATCCCTAATACCAGTTGCTAGTTTGCCTTAACCAAACAGAGTTGATTGAAGAAAATACTTTCGCAATTCAATTTGTTGAGCCTTTATGTTTACAGACTAGCGAATCTCCGTTTTTGCTGATGTATACAAAATAAATCACGTATCTCCTACATATCTACATCGGTCAATTTCTAGCACTTAAAACTCTTAAAGGTCATTTTTATACATAGTGTAGTGTGGCAAGTGTTATTATACTCACGACTCAAGAATCGCGGATACTCAGTTCCTCGTGCACAAGAGCGTAAATTTCTCTATGTGGAAAATAGAACTAATACCCAGCTGGTCCATCTGGGTATCCTTCGCATTATTTTTCCGGTAGGAACGCGAAGAAATTCGTTTAAATGCAATCAGCTGATAATTTCACTAGTACTGTGTATAACATTAAATGAAAATATACCGAAATTGTGTTATTTGCATTATATATGAGCACAAGTAAGTGTTTTCGAATTTCAATTTTTAGGTGGAATCGTTCAAGCAAGTGTGTCGCAGTTTCTCCATCGACTGCAACGAGATGAAATTTTACGAGGGTAAACCAGGCAATCCAGGTTAGCGCATATAGTTTCAAGCCGACTAGGTGACACATCAGGACCCCAGAGGTATAAATTGTTGTGAATTGACATGGAGTGAATGTGCACGTCGTCTTAATCCTGTTTGGTTTAGTTCGTAATGTAGGGAGTTTAATCAAAAACTAATTTACACCAAATCAACACTGTATGCACAGTTTGTCACTTCACATCTATTTGATTAGCCAAACAACGTGGTCGTTCGCAGGGAAATTTTGGAAGTTTTGGTCAATTTGTCAAATGCACTATCCACAATCACTGAGTCACGTTTCCTGTATATCATATTAATGTTTGCTGCATCAAGAATCAGTAGATTTCACCTGTTTAGTTGGGGCTTCGAATCACTGAAATCATCGGTTAGACTTAATATCAGACGCCACAGCACTACAAAGCAGATGGTTTAGTTTTGACTGCTTTATTTCTTCCTCTACCAGCTAAGCATTTTTAACTTATTCCCTCCTCTGAATTATCTCTCAACACTGATATTGTGAGCGAAGGTCTGAACCACAGGACCATCTAGTCTAGCTCATGGTTCTCAAACACGTGTATGTGCATAATCTTGTTGATATCGGTGTATCCGATTTGGATAAGTAAACTGTCGTCAGTCGGCTTTATGCATTTGACTCACACATCTCTTTTCAACTAAGAAACTAGTGTCAAAATTGGCGATAGATTGAGACATCCACGAAACACTGAAAGTTTCACGGTAATTTCCATGATTAACTTCGGATTGTCCGCCGTTAACGTAAATTCGTGTTCGTAAGTTGTAGAAAAATCGGAATGTTCATTCATTTTCACGTGATCGTTCTAGCTGAATGGTTCTCGTAATGCTTCCAAGTATTCATTTCCAAGCCTATCGATAATAAAGTGAAGATAAGAAATATTAGTATAATCGATCGATCATTTAGTAATCCGTTAACAAACAAATTGTTCGATTGGTTAAACACGAAAAGATGAATTCTTACCAGTCATAGTTCACATATTGAAAAACCTCCGAAATTCTTCTGCAACTGAGTTCTGACCAATAGTTACTGAATCAACTTCATCCAGTTTTAAAACATTCCTTTATTTGTGTAACGTACCCACGAAATACAAAGTGGGACCGCGGTTAAAGGAGATTTCAGGATGCTATAGGGTAGACGGAAGTTGCTCAGATTATTATAGGAGTTAATTCAAGTGAGGTTTTGTCTCACACCTATCTAGAAGAGAGATGACATTCGGAATTTACGGCTATTCACGCAGGGTAACATAGACGAACACACTTAGTAACATACTAACATAAAACTTCTTTGCATCTGACAAAGTTGCTTCATAATTTGCTCAACCACATCTGAACAGAAATTGCACAATCTGAGTAGGAGAGCACTCGGTTTGCAGAAGTGCATCGGCCAAAGAACAACCATTAAATTTCCAGGCTCTGGACGTAGCCTCGTAAATTAGGTTATGCAATAATTGCTAGGTTTGAGCACGCCATTTCTGCTGCTGCCTCAAATTCGGCCGAAAAGTGAACTTTTCACAGTTCGGTTTCTTCTAAATTACTAATCATCTGTGTGGCTTTTAATGCCTGTGCCAGCTACCGTGGCTGCATTGTTACTTCAATTGCAGGTGGTCATCAAAGGTAGCATGTTTCTAACTTAAAAAGTTACATATTGCTTGATCATAGACAAACGTAATAGTGAGAATAAAAAGGCTCTACCATCTAAAAATCTAGAAAAAGCATTGAACCCCTACCTACGAAACTGAGATTTCTGAAATGTAACCAACATTTACAAATTACTTGTTATTTAGTTGTTGAAAATTTGAACGACCAATTGCCTATATGCGGATATTTTGTTCAGAGGTTATTTACATATTAGATTTACTTTTCAGTGAAGCTGGTATATGCTGTCAGCTTCTGAACAGCACAAGGATGTTAGTCCAGAGTACACCTTAACATAAAGTGGTCACAAGATTTTGTTTACACACTGTAAAATCAGTCAGTCCTTCAATATGCTTAACAAGATAAGGGAGAAATGAAACTACTTGGAAAATACACGTTATCCAAACTGTACTCATTTATCTACATACATGTATAAAGGTCCGTACTGTTGAATAATATGAAAACACAAACGTACCAAATTTAATTGAAGAAACGTATACCAAACAATTGACGACATTAAGTGTAGATGCATCAATAGTTAGGAAAATATATGGTATATTAAAATTCCAGACTCTGGTAACTGGCACTCTGGGAGATCAGCATCACTGATGATTTTTGAAATCTGTTGCACATAACTATATACTTCAAGAGGCGAGTAAAGTTAAAAACAAGCAAAACGTTACACGGTAGCTGAGAAATCAAAGGCGATCAGTCGATTGTAATTATGACGATCAGGCATGACAAGAACTAATGGACTGCTACCGAAACAATCCTTGACCGTGGAAAATGCCCAACAATAATGCGCAAGATGTCGCTTGCAATGAAGTTTCGATTGCACTCCATCGTTTACTTTTGAGAATATATTATTCACAACAAACACTGGGAGATGAGCAGCAAGGTAAAACATAGTCCGATCTGGTCATTGTCAGCCAGTTAAGTGACTAACACGGAAGTAATGTAGTGCAAGTGGAACACATTCAATGAAAAGGGTCATGAAAGGGATACACTACAAATGAACAGCTGTAGATTATGAGGCAATTGCGAGTATGAATGGTGTGAAACTTACGATATAGATAACATACTCATTCAAATCAAACAACGTTGGAAGAGCGTTAAACAAGTCAGACCGATTAAAACGATAGCACGAGGTGGTTAAACAAACAATTGGAGAATCAACCAGTCAACAGATCATATGAATATTGTACAAGTCTAAAGATACCGGTCTTGAAAACGTATACAGAAAGTGGTTTAGAAGTTTGGGGCAACGATTATGTTTCTATCAGATCCACGAGAGATTGCTATCAAACTGTCTTCGTGCGTACACACTGCGATCCAGCTGACTTATTATCACGGCCTCCCCGATGTGAATTACCTGTTTCAGTTTTGACTAAGAGAGCACCATAAAGACTATTCTTAGTTTCACCAAATGTAAGAGTTGCTACGTTGTAGTAGTCATCACATACGTAACCTTCGAAGTACACTCGTAGGTAAAGGTAACGTGATGCCCTGTAGTTCCGCCGCAACATCTGCCCTCATAGATGCAAACAAATAGGTGGGCAACATTCCAATGAACGAATAAAGACAAAAATATTTCTGGATGTGTTTGGAGCTTATTCTTTCCACGAAAACCAGACGAGAGGTGTGAATGCATTTGGTTACTGCGTGTAAAAGTCGTTTAATCAGAACTGGAGTATTGCAATTTATAAAAAGCAAAGTACAGTGAACAGGTGTGTGAGGAACATTGATAACAGTAACTAATGTAGATTAAAGATGGGATAGTTTCGACTAACCTCTGTTAGATACACACTTCTTTACTAGTGTCTGGTTTAGTAACATCAGCTAGTTTCTCAGTCTGGATGAAACCACAATACGTCGAACTCTTCGAAGTGGGGTCCTGGCAAACCTACGTTTGTTTCTTTACTGCAAAGCTACTGAATTCCAGATATTGCCCGGCTCATATAGGCATGTGGTGTACCCGTCCAGACCCACTCCCAAATGTTTGAAGCAAACTGCTTTGAACTGAGAGGCCCCGATTTTGTTCACGTTCGGGATGCAAACCGTTTAACAGCTGGCAAAAAGCTGTTACTTTCTAGTGACCGCGGAATACAGCAGAAATATCACCTATTTATAATCCGCAGTGTTGCGAATTTTAGTCGATATTGTATGTTCCGAATAACCCACAAATGTGCCTGTTAACACTGATCCCAATGGACTTCCAAATACAACAAAATTTGCCTAAAATGTGCCGTTGGACACAAACTGGATACCGCACATACACATTATAGATAACCTTGCGAAAACGGTGGTAAGAATGCCAAGTGTTGGAGTCGTTTCAATGATTTCAATGCAAATATTAGTTATGACCTCACTAAGCGCCACTGTATTTAGGAGACAGTTTGGAGAATCGTTTGATCGGGCATTCATTCCGCGCGTAGACTTTTAAGTGCCTGACCGAGTTGGCGTTCAAATTTTTTTACACGATTGGTTTCATCGGCGTCCGCGACAGACTTTCAGTTACCTGACACAGTGGAGTGAATCGTACTGATATAATCTGCGATTTGGTGGCACCACCCATACCAATGACAAAACATTCAGTTCTGTATTTTCACACAATCTCCGTGTGCGCATTGCTTAATTGACATTGCTGGCCGGTTGATCTTTGTTAACACTTACGGGCTAGATGGACCAAACTAGATATGAGGGAAACTGATGACGATCTTGATGATGAACTGGTCGTATAGGCATGCAGGTTATATTTTTAAATCCCTGATCAATCTGACAAAAATGAAACTGGTATTACTGACCTACTGGTGATCAGATAGAAGATGCCAACCATGTTACCCAAAGCCGAATGCTTGAGTGGATTCCGAGGTTTAATTTTAAGACCGTTATGCGACATCGTTAGAAGTAATTATTTGTTATAAACCAATCAGTCTATGAATGATACAGTTTGCGCAAACATTATTTGAAACAATTAACTTGAAAATACAATTAACGGTTTAACGTTATGTAATGCATTCTATTATGAAAAACAATAGACGAAGCTAAAACCTCCTGTTTGCTTTATATCTAATTGGCTTATCAGACTGTTCATTATGTCGGTATTCTACTCTAAGCAAATAGTAAGCTTTTAAACCGTGTTTACCTTGTGAAAATGGTATGCTTATTGTGACACTTCCTAATTTTTGTTTACTAAAAGGTCTGCAACTTTGAACTGGGTTGACATTTCCTCGACTGGTCAGAAGTGGAAATCAAATAGTTACAGGACAGACTAATGGATATAAGTTTTGTTGATTGCGACATTGTTCTGGATTAATAACATCTTCCATACATTAGGTAGTGCGTTTGTTAGCAAGCCATTTCACTGCAACAAACGAGTTCCAGGTGTCACGAACAAATATTCGACGAGTGCTATCTGAACGGCTGCTAAGCGACCGCGACTGCTCATAGCCATAGCGGAAATCGCTCGTTTTTATACAAGACTTTTATACCCGGGTATAGTTGAAGCTGATCATGAAATACATGCTTAACCTAGCCCGACTGATATAAACATAGTTAGTTGGGGGTCACCGGAAAATATCCATTTGATCACAAACACTGCAATTACCAGAAATTTGAAACTTGATCCAACAGCCAGGAATATATTTGATACAGACCAAACTCTACTCACACTGGATTGTAACTGGTGCATTAGTATAGGCACCAAACTCGAAATGTTCTTGTGTCAAGGCTTAGTATTAGTATTTATCCATGTCACAAGCGGGGTTTTAACTCCGATCTACTTTTTATAAGGCAACCGTGTTGTTCACAGCTTTACTGAACTCGTAAACTCGTTGTTAAATCGCCTGAAGATTCGGATATACGTTCTAGCTGCCTAGTCGTACGCACGGTCTGGACTGGATTTAGATATGCATATCTCAAAATGGGCAAGGGGCGGAATACTATACGTAAATATATATACTGATATTGAACGTGGTTCTACAAGTACAATAATAAACAACTTAAATGAACAGTAACTAACGACCAGGTTTACAACACATAACAGTGCAGCGGAAACGTGATAAATCGTGCAGTTAATTCGGGCGGTAAGATAGGTCACCCGTTACTGTTACTCAGATAAACAAACATGTTAGACTGCGGTAGTAAACGAAATATAACTGATAAAGCGAGATACAATCCAATTAATTACGGTCGAAATACAGTTTATGGAAATCAAACAAATGTTAACACATCAAACAGTTGCGAGGAAAAACGGATAATGGAAACCGAAGGGCACGTTAACTTCGGAGATAAAGGTATGCTACAGTTAACACATAAGTAGGGCAAATATCAAATGTGAAATTAGATTTCACAGTAGTCATGACTAGATGATCATGTTCGGATGTTCAACCACATTAGCGTTCGAACAATGCTCAGATTACTGCTCAACTTATATGTGGAAAAGCACTCCTGCCAGAAGCGAAACATTATTAACAAATTTAAGAGCCTAAACCAAATCCGAACCGGCGACATAAAAAGCACGCCCGAACGCAGCAGGAGCTCTATCAGCAGCCGACCTATAGAGCCACACCTGAAGTTCAGAAGTCTCACATTTGGGTACAGTTACCAGTCAACCCTCCGTGTCATATGGAATCCAACTATGAAACTCTTGTGCTCCCGGCGTGGGTTTCTTGCTCACCTGGCAGAGCACTTGCAACGTTTTGGGAATGTCGTTTCTGCTGTCGATTTGAATGTGGCCATAGCCCGCAAGTTTGGCAATTTGGTTTTGTTTAATTTATCAAATATGCCACACTAATTAATGGTTACCAGTGAACATAACCGATTTATTGTAGATTGTTTTGGAAATAATTTCTCATTACACCGTTACACTGTTTAGTTTTTAAATACGGTCTTATTCGAGATGTCTACCAGTATATAAACATTTAGTCACCTACTGGAAACGTTTGATCACCTCACTTATTATAAAAATACGAAAGCAAAAAGTGTAAACTGCGGCGTTTTCCTCGTCACCTCACTATCTTCCTGTACATATTGAGCTCATAGTCGGTCTATATAAAATACTGTTTTCGGGCTTGTTCCAGTGATTATGGCTGTAGACACCTGTTCTCATTCGAAAATTTATGCGCTAGCTCACCTGCTATCTTCTGAGGATTGGTCGTACGCTCACGATTGAAGTCGTAAGTAAATGAGTGCGGTATTGGTGATTCTCAGATGATGCTTTGAGTCATCTCTGTGTTCACAGGTGTCGGGAGCACGCTTGTATATACAAAGATTAATTTCATTTTCACGGTTGACAATTAGGCGCTGTATAAAAACATGTCACTGCAACTTACGGAGAAGTTAAACACGTGCTCGGATCAGACTGGTGAACATAAGTGTACACAGTCTGGCGTTGGGAGTATGTGATGTTGGTGCTTGTGTCTGTTGGCCAACATTTTCGATTACGGTGTCGTACAGCAATTCTAGGAGGAAGTAAGAAACCGTTAATGAAATTCCATGGATAGATTAGGAGGAAAGAAGTTATCGAACAGTCAGTAGGTTATGATAAGTAGTAGTAAAAGTCCGTGATCACGTATGTGTGAATATGGGTGTGTGTAGAAAAGGACGTCATAATTTACCAATTATTTTTTCAAATATATTTCGGGGCATCTGTTATCTAATGGTGAAGACTTGGTCCGGAAAATCAGTGATTAGTTGAGTTACAGAGAAAACGTGATTAAGCTGAATCAGATTCTACGTTGACAATCATCATCATCGTCAGGTAGACGAAGACAATGGAATAAGTTCATTACCTCGGCAGTGTAAAGCCTAGCACATTAAAGTACACGGTGGCAAACTCAACATTTCCAAATCAATTTGAACTGATGTACAGACATAGTGCCCGGCCGCTCAACAAATCACTGTCAATGTTTTACTAGACTGATACAGTTTGGTTCATCGATGTCCATCTAACTTACGGAATTCTTGTGAATCTAAACCTTTCGGAATCATCTGGGATAAATCCGCCACCGATCCATCAGAATTGGCACACTTTCTACAGTAACAAACCTTAACACTCTGTAACTTTGAAACTACGGAGAATCATTCTACCTTCAAAACAGTTACTTGAACATTCAGCATGAGCATAGTCTTAAAGCTACTGTTGAGTTCAACCGTATCGTATGTTCAAAAACCCATCATAACTTGTTTTCTCTCTGGCGCAGGAGGACTGCACCTGTCTAAGTTTTCAAAGGTCTGACATTCACTCAGTTGTCTGTTAATCTTAGAAAGTAAGTGGTCTGGTTTTGGGCGCTTTTGCTCTGACTAAGTTGTCGTTTGCACTCGTAGTAACTTTATTACTGACCAATATTTACAGTCCGCCAAATTTTGCATTATTACAGAAACTTCATTTCACAGCTTTCCAGAGGCAGGGTGCTGTTTTGCGAGTTCTACCTTTTAAAGTTGATTAATGTTGTGTATACCTGAGTAGAAGAAAAGAGATGTACTTTTGGATAAAATTTCAGACTAAACAACTGTGGCAAGCCACCAGAGAGAATGCTGCAGACAGATGTCTATTCAGAATTTCTTACTGTTAGTTGGAATCATGAGGATGAAACTAGTCTCAGTAGAGCTACACCGGAAAGTTTCGTTCGACAAAACGCTTTTCACAGCTGTATCTAAAAGTCTATAAACTATACGTGGCAGTAAACTGCTAACTTATACGGTCGTCTTAGGGTGAGTCTATTTGAAATGTTTACGTTTGGGGGCTGGATATTTACCCCCGAATAATTCCGTGAATTAAGTTGCTTTTAATTTTAAGCAAAGATTAATGTACCCTTGTATTGTGAAGGTAAACAGTGGTTACTTTACACTACTGTCCCGTCTTCGACTGTGCCTCATACTTCAAAACGTGTGCCCGTTCTAACAGAGGTTGTTAGCCACAAAATGACCATAAAACTCAACTGCATGCAAATAATTACGTTCGATTTGTCTCTGTGGGTGAGTTTATCGAAACTGATTAATACGGAATGGAAATAAATTCGCTCTCTGTCGGTCTCACTTTCTTACTTCCAGGCCCGTAAAACTATTCAAAACTTTATCCTGGCGTGTGCCTCGACAGAGAACCAAAGTGATATTTCATTCAAACAGAACTGCATTTTTGTGGAAAAAGAATGCAGTAGTATGGACAAATGTTTAGTAGGGCCAAGAATGTAGGGGAATAGTGAGGTGGAACAGGTCAGATTTAGCGAGTTAACGGATAAAACGAGTTCACTCAATATGAAACCGCTCGCTCTCGTTCTGAAAGAAACCAATTCCTAAATTCGCAATTAGGGTTATTTATTTTCTGACCGATCAAGTAAAATGCTTTGGACTTAACTGTAATGAGACACGCAAACTGGATATTAAGGCAGGCGAATAGTAGCTAAGCGGAGGCTACTTAAAGGAAGGTTTGCTGAACAAAAATTTGACTTACTGTGGATAAGTATGCTTTTGAAACTTATTTCTGAGGGCCAAATACAGCGTTGAACGCGCAGCTTAATATTTGGCACCTTAAGGCAATCTAAAGGCGTGGCGTATAAACGAGGTGATTATGTTTGCTGATACCCTTAGTTAGTGTTCTATTGAAAACATTCTAGTTTCTTTTGCTTTTGGTGGAGGTATGCGCAAAATACGCGCAGTGTTTTAGACGATCAACTGCTGGATATAAGTGCTAATGGAGGCATGGTTTCCAAACCGGAAGATTTCCATTGACTACTTGCTCAGAAAAACAAGCAGAAATCCACCGCCTTAAATAAATATGATGATTAAACATTAGTTTTCAAAACTCACTATTCAACTTGTCCTTGTTTTTGTCTATGCTCATGTCACCATTCGCACTCGTTTGACTGTAACCAAATACTATTATCAAAGTCACTATTTAGTACTAAATTTCCCACTGGTATCTCACATATCGATATGCAGAGAACAATATCTTGGATTGACTTGACATAAAAATAAAATAAACTATAATTTTTATATCGCAGAAGTACGCAATTCCTATTATCTCTGCTGTATAGTTTAATTAGATTGCTGGACGTACTTACGTATTGTTGTTGAATACTCACGGCTGGAATAGTCGAGTTGACCAATTTAAGTGTCACTGAACATGGCGTGGGTAAGCACACTAACAACATTTCTTTGCTGACTGAGCAAAAGCTTATTTATATAACGCATGTATCTGCAACAGAGCCTTCTACTTTAAAGATTAAAGTTCAATTTTCTTTCCAACACTTCATGAAGATGATTAACGCTTTCGTCTGAGTTTACATTTGATTTTTCCTTTAGGTGCCATCACGTTTCAGTATGGTCAAGTTACGCGAAATTATTTAGTGTAACTTGTATACTGTACAGCAAGGTATTATTAGTCCGTTTGACCACGTGGTGAGGAAGCAATAATTAAAACCTCATCTGCAATTCTTCAGATAAGCTCTCATCATTTTAACCCAACTTGTAAAGCATGGTAAATAATGGAATGTGAATAGCTAAAATCAATTTATTGTCAACGTGGGGCCTGTTATTCACTTAAAAGGATCACCCACAAAATCAATGCGAAATTGCAAAATCTTATTTTTATAAAACATCCTGCGGTGTATTTGTTGTAGACGAGACTTTTGTCATACCAGTACGTACGCTTAGTTAGTTTTGTACTAATACCCGGCATTTTTATGTGTGAACTTTGCGAGTAAAGTAACCAAGCGGGTTACTGGGGATCACTTGGCAGTTATATTTACTTTTCATTTTGTTGGTCTTTCTCAGCTGCGCATACAAATTCATAGCTTAATAGGTGTATGACCGCGTTTACGTACACAGTTTTTGATTCCGTCGAATGGGTATTGAAAATTCAGTTATAAACTCAAGTATGACACATGAATAAGTGATTACCTGATTGTTTGACTGGCACTGCTTTGACAGCCTACTACTTATGAATGTTGATAATTTATTCCATTGGTCGACTGCCTGCGTAGTTGGTTGCTGGCTTATATCTGGTTAGACGAGTCTGCGACATATTGACCCCTAGAAAAGCACTTTGACTCTCCTTTAGTCAGGCTCAAATACTTTGTTGAGGTGGATTTATTCGACGGGTTTCTTAGTCGTGCTTTTGTATAATTAAACGAGAAGAACAAATGGAGTGAGGATTTAACGCAGTGCTGTCGTTTATCACAGTCATTCGGGCTAACAGTACTTTTCATGCACATGCTTCTCACATGTATTAACGATAGCATAGGCAACAGACATTTAGTTCACTGTCTTAAGCCTTGAGAGACTTACACATCAGAATATTTAAAAATTTGATGAACTAGGTTTTAAATAAATTTTTGACGAAAACTCACGCCTCGCAGCTAGCGTTGACCTATTATATCTTCTTAGGTTGATATAGTTGAATCTGTATTTGTACCAGCAAATTTTATGTTGATAACTTATTTTTCTGTCCATCTGGATGCCGATCCATAAGTAACGGTGACGGTATGTTGAGCACAACATTTATCAGCACTTCCTTCCACTACAGTTGCCCATCTGCTGCGTTCCACATTACGATCAGTTAACGCTAGTTAAAATGTGGTAGTTGGAAGCTGATGTATGAATTTTACCAAAGTGAGTTCATCATGATCAAAAGATGTTTTTCCAACAGCAGAGTTTTAAGCATACACATATTTGGAATAAAAGCTCATAGACCTGAATTTCTGTTTTAGTTTTTGCGTTACTGTCGTCTGGTTCTGAAGTTATTACCCAACAACACGGCTGACACGAAAAACCTAATTGCCGGTTTCCGGTGTTTTGTGTGCGAATATAGGTTTCTAGTTTGAGAATCCGGTGGGATTCATTGCGATTCAACTTCTCAAGAATGAAACGATATCTATTTTTGGGAAAGGTTTTGTTCATCATATTCGGCCAATTTTTTTCGAATCGAATAAGTTCTGTTGATAAGTCTATAAATTACCACGTTTCCACCTAACTCCCAGGACCACCGGGAGAGCCAGGAAGGCCTGGACCTCCGGGACTTCAAGGACCACAAGGTAAGTCCCGGCCAAATAGTTTATGTCGTTTAATCAAGCTTTGAGTGTCACCCGTTTTAACTTAACTGGGAAAGTAGAGGACCACTTTGTATTCAAAACTGTACGACAAATCGAGTATTAAGCATTTAATTTACGTCAATCCGACCTATTCTGTTACCTTGGCGAGGTGGTCGAGTTTGTGTACTGCTTTGATCCGGCGGGCTATGCTGACTGGGATTCCGGTCCTTCCAGGTACAACCTTGTCAGACAGGCCAACGGGAGAAGTCAGACGAAAAGCGGTCATACTCATAGGATTGTACGTCGCACTAATGACCACGTAGGAGTGCTTAGGTAATGAGGCACGATCCTATGGGCATAAAGCAGGACAATTTTCAGTTTCGGCACTGCTGTCTTCCGTATAAGGAAGAAGGGGGTTAGAAAAGGTACCCTCAAACAAAGAGCACTCCGATCGCCCAACGGTTGACCGTGACCGCCGGCGTATTATCCAATACGGTCGAAGACCATCTAGCATCTCCCAAAAGCCTGATGTAGCTTCGAGTACACGCACTGCACGCAGCAAAGCTCAGAATCAGATATCAATGTCTTATTCACTGCGCCCTCGGGCTAGGCAAGCTCCTCACCGCCAAATCAGTCAGACTTTTGAGTCACTGGTTCCGAGTGGGGTCCCCCA
>JTDE01001847.1:56960-68116 GCA_014338405.1 Paragonimus skrjabini miyazakii | reverse complement strand
TTCACCTTGGAACGGATCTTTAAACATCGGCACTGTTATCGACAGCCGACGGTCGTGGTCTTTTTGGACCTGAAGGCTGCTTCCGATTCAGTTTCTCGTAACGTTCTCTGGAGCTGTCTTCTCCACAAGAAAGTACCAGAAAAATACGTGAATCTACTGAGATCACTGTATGCTCACTCTGCAAGCAGGGTGAAAGTTTATGGATAACTGTCTCGGGCGTTCATCACTTATAGTGGTGTTCGTCAGGGATGTCCGATTTCCCCCTTCCTGTTCAATTTTGTCATGGACGACATTCTGGAGGGTACGCTTCGGGAATACAGAGGACTCGGTGTTGAGCTTCTTCCTGGCGCTAGACTGACCGATCTAGAGTACGCGGATTACATTGTCTTACTTAGCCCCTCTACCGAAGACATGCAGACCATGCTGAACAAGGTGAGTGACCGAGCTGGTTTGTATGGAATGCGCCTTGCACCTTTGAAGTGCAAAGTGTTACTTCGAGACTGGAGCACTTCAACTCCTACTTTCTTCATTGCAGGTAATCCACTTGCGACTGTGGACAGTTTCACATACTTGGGTAGCACCATCTCATCAGCCCGTAATATTGCTGATGAAATATCAGCGAGGATTGTAAAGGCACGAGTTGCCTTTGCCAAACTGCGTCATCTGTGGCGTCGAAAAGACGTCCGGTTGTCGCTGAAAGGAAGGGTGTATAATGCCTGTGTGCGTTCCATTTTGCTTTATGGTTCGGAAACGTGGCTTGTTCACAAAGAAGACATCAAGAGGCTTGCTGTGTTTGACCATCGTTGTCCCCGCCAATTGGCCCATATTAAGTGGACTGATTGCGTGAGCAATGTGGCAGTTCGGCGGCGCGTATTCCGGAACGCTCGGGATACATGATCGATTGGTCAACTAATCAAGGTGCACAGCTTGCGATGGTTGGGTCACGTACTCCAAATGTCATCTGATCGTTCACCGTATCGGGCATTATATACTGAGACCACCAACGGTTGAGTAAAACCGCGTGGTGGTCAAGTAACAACGTGATCACGAAATATGAAGACGCGGACTGAGTAGGCATGTGTCATCTGCCTGGATGGGGTCCTCGTGATCACTCAAACCGCTGATTAGAGACGCTATCCGAGATGGCGATGTGTCGCAGTCATTGGCGTACCTGTATCCATATTATTTCCGCTTCTTCCTCTTAGTCTTCTCTCCATAATCTTCAACCTTCTTAGTAACGTTTTCTTCTAAGATATTCCACTTCACTGTTGAGGTGAACGGCGGCCCGAGCCACATTACCATTTGGTCAGGCTCATGGCTGTTATAATGATGATGACGATGATGATGAATTTACATCAAGTCAAAAGAATCGTTGAACTGTTTTCTTTAGAGCGAAACTTGTCCATTGTTATACGCACCTTTCTAATTATTCGTCCTGCTTTGGCTAACAACATTACTTCTAAGTCAAATGGTGAAACTCACAACAAGATTTCCATTACCTTCTAGTTTGACCTCGTGAACCGAGAATATACCATCAGTGTTGCTTTATACACTCTATTAACCAGCAGGGACTTACCTATAGCACAACCTGTATAGGTGGGTGTACTTGAGACTGACTTTTAACAACAGGATACGAGATGTCAGCCATCGGGACTCTAAAACACCCAAACGAGGTGTTAGTATAAATTGTTCGGCAACGATCTGGATTACGATTAGGATTTACTTACGCAGTACATTGTATGTTCCTAACCGAGTGTGGCAAGCGAATCATAAGTTAATTAATGAACAACAGCCATCTTTCACAATAACCAACGGCTCCTTTTGAACGCAAAATTCTAACGATTTAATTAATCAAGTCAGAAGAAGTGCTTCGTGAACGTCAACCACAACCAAGATCCATCACAATATTTTTAAAAGAAGGATGGACATCTAAGGAAAGCTATGGCTGACGTGGTCACTACTCCAGAAATATGTTCTGCCAGTCAGTATCATTAAGAAGTCCATAATGCAAGATGACGTTTTCCATCCAAAGATTGTGAATTCTTGCTGATCTTCATATCTCCCCATTGAATTGCAGAGTTATAGTTCAATGTTAATATTTTCTCCACTTCAACAACTGACGGAAGGTTAGTTTTGTACAATCATTTTGCTTGTTGCAACACTATACGGTTATCAGTAATTTAAAAGAGGTTCAACTGGAAAAAATCTTGGCTTCAGCAGCAAGCAACCGGCACAGCGCTTGCCGCATTTGGTATACTGTTTCAGTCACTGGTTCAAATCCAGTGGAAGCCCTGATTCTTTTCACTTGGGTCTCTTTTAAATTATTAAATCTGTCAAACTACTTACCAATAGTTATGGATAATACGGGATAGGTTCGACTGGTCATGAAATCAAAATGAAACTGGCAATGAATAAAAAGGCACAGTGCTTGTCAGTACAGTAGTTTATGGTTCAATGGGGCTTCTCTGTTCAGTGTGAAGGACCACCTAGGGAAAAGATTCCACTTTCCTTTGCTTACCCGGGCTGCGTTGTTTGGAACCATTGTGTATTAACGGGGTTTATACAATATACAGTTGCAAATGAACAACATGATTAAACAAAACTTCAAGCTAATTTGTATAGCTTAACAGATGTAGAACATGGGAGATTGCTATCATTATTCAGTCCTGTAATAAAAGTCACATATATTAAACTGCCCAGTCTTTAAATTGAACATAACCCAAAGAATCGAAAAGCATCGTGCCACCTAACGCTGGTGTGGAAAAAATGAGTTTGTTACTCTCACATTAGCAGGCGGATAAGAACTACCAAAATAAACCTTATCCGAAACTATCAGACAATTGCAGAACCGTACCAAAATATGCATTCAAAAGTTATTCGTGATCATGCATTCCTTTCAGTGTAAACTGTATTAGGCTAGTAGACTAACAGACTTAGAAGTCTTAGAAGTATCAGGACTGCCGTGGAGTTAGCTGTAGAATACGTCTTCCATGTACCTCATTGTATTTAAATACCGGCCCAGCTATGTAATTATTTAAAATCAATCAACTCACCGTTTTATATTAATTAACTGTCTGCACGGTTCTTTTAAAAGGGGTGATCCTTTGTTATAGAATCGACCGCAGAAATTTATGAGAAGATAGAGCTTACTGGTTCGCATCAACAATCGGTCACATTTTCCAAATACTTCGATTTAGTATTCATTATTTAGACAAAATGTCGTTTGATCTCTTTTCTCTTGAAACGACTTCATTGAATAACTCATGATGAATGTCTGAGAAGAGACCCACACGGAACACTTTTTTTTATGCCAATCCAATTTGGACTGGTCGATATAATTAGATGTCTCCTCGTTTCCTCGTTTGATTCTGACAACTATTTCTATTATGACTTTATGCCAAACTGGTAAAAGTGTCCGTCTAATAAGCATTGCAAAGCGAAGGAAGAAATGCTTTTCAAACATAATATATAACAACACATCCGATAGATCATTGTTTGTCAAGCACTCTCACTCACAGTTTACTTAGTACTTTTCAGTTCATTACTGTACTACCGTTCACATTATACAAGATATCACAAGCCCAAGCCAATCTCAGTATTGAGTGACTATTGCACAGTGGCTGCATTTCTCAAAAAAAGAGTAATCTGTTGAAAGAAAATTCAAAATACATCGAACAAGAACCATGGCTCCAAACGGATACAGATAATTTTGCATAAACACGACAGGAGCAACGTCAACCAACACAGCTTTCAACTGGAAAATTTCAACCGAATGACGTTAACTGTGTGAAGAACTATTTGAAAAAAGAATTTAAGTCATGGCTCCTTTAATCTAGCATTAATTTGCACGCACAAGGTATCAGGACAGAAAATATACCATTCGATATGGTTAACCACAATTCCGGATTTCCTTATTTGCCAATCATATTGACTGAAACCTATTTCCATTCAAGATTGTAATCATTGATTTACTCAACTTACTTAAGACTGAATATGCTTTATCGTCACTAGATACAGTATTGAGGTAAACTAGCGTCGAACACTAAAACAACGACAGTAAAAATATTCAAGGATAACTACTACAGTGTCCATGGGAGGTTGTCGATTTCATCAGCTTGCTTAGTTGCCTAACCAGGTAGAAGTCGTATTTCAGAAATCTGGTGCTAGTGTGCTACATCTGACTTTCATTCCGTTTATTATATGGAGGTATACATAAAATTTGGGGAAGAAGCCAGAAGGAAATGCATCGAATGCCAGTGGTAACAATATGCATAGCCGCTTTTTGCCCATAGATTATAATGGTATGGTGCTGTTTTAATTATTTACGTTTTACAATGCACCATAACGAACAAAAGTGCAAGAGGTGTCTACTAACCGGTTAACAGCCAGTCACACTCAGTTATAAAGTGCAGACGGTAGGACCAAAAAGCGATCTCAATCCAAGCAGTATTTTGGTTGCTGGCATCAGCCAACCTGTGAATGTCATTCACGGAGTCTTGCTACTTTTAATATTAATTACTTTACATATTTACGAACTGCGATTTCACGAAAGCCAAAAAATGACGTGAATCAGCCTTTTATGCTGACTGACAACAGCTTCTTTAACATTTACTATAGAAAAGTCACAAAGTTGTAAGCGTGCAGTCTACTGATATTCACACTTTGCAAATTCAGATGACTGTTACTGAGTTCTAGCTGGAGTCGCACTTCCAGAACGAATATAAGTGTATGTCTTTGGATAACAAAATGAAAGACTTACGAGACAAATAATGGCATGTTGATGCTTTTCGTGTAAGTGACCTAACATACTTTGTTAACACATGTATGGAAGGTGCTGCTAAAGTTATTACACTGTCCGTTAGTTTTGTGTCGAATGCTTAAGTAACATATCCAAACATTTGTTCCACATGTCATCATGTTGGTTCATTCTATTTAATAGAATGAATCAAAATGATGACAGGGTAAGCGACGAGGGTCAATTACACAACCTCGTACTATACTCGAACAAAATCACTAAATCTATAGTTCCATACATGTTTTTCCTGAAACTTCTCTTGTTAACCCAGTGCGCAGATATCTGCTCTTGTCAATCTAGACAATGCCCACTGTGACGGCCTGCTTAGTAGAACACACAGAATTACTACGTTCCTACTTCTTTTTCTCATTATTTTTTAATTTTATCAAGGTCCACCGGGTTCTCCAGGCGAAAATGGTCTACCAGGAACTCGAGGAGCACAAGGTCAGGAAAGTTCAACCCACTAACATTTCTGTTCGATATTATTTGAATAACCAAGTTAACTGATTCTCACCGTTGGTTGAAACACAGTTCTGAACAGTGCACATTCCCCTAAGTCTGTGGCTGAAGTCCACTAGTTTGTTTTCATGAAAGATAGCATTTTAGGACACAGTTGAAAAAGCGTGGTGTGAATGTAATAATCTTCCCAGTTATTGCGTCAAGTGAAGTTTACTAAACGTATCCTAGACTCATAAAAGTTCCATGTAGAATGTGAACGTAACATATAAAAGGGATTTGGAAGGTTGAAGCGAATTCGTATAAACATCCAAAGTTCAGAGGATATGATCTGAGGTATTCAAACTTGATTTTACACTTGTTACTAGCAAACAGACCACAAATTCGAGTCAACCAGACCATGTGAAAATGTAAAAGAATTTCACGGTGTGTTGCTGGCTCCGCTTTATCAAATTCACTGTCAAAATGACCCCCATGCGTTTGTGCATCTTCAGTGTAAGCCTTGTCTGTCGCCAAGCGTTAAACTAATATCATGGTAAGAGGTAATTTTCGTAGATGTTTAAATAGTGCGGCGAAGAAGTACTATCACTGTTCAGTCATTTTGATAGAAAAGGGTAATCAACAGTTTAGTTAATTCTGTTTCGTCGGCAACATGATAAACTGATAGGAATAAACGCACGCGTAAACGAACTGATATAATCTTGAAGGTGACTATTTTCAACGCTATTTTCACGGGATTGGTGGTAGCTGTGATCGATTGCTGCTGGTAGTCCGTAACGATAATTTGAATGAATAAGTTGTTTCAATAGTGTTCCGACATGTTCAAAGTTTTGCATGTATACCTTTCAAACAAACTTTGACAATAAACAGCTACCAACATTAGGAATCTAAACTATGTACAAGACGACTATCAGGACTCTAAGATAAATGTTTGGAAACACCATCCTACAGAAAACTACATAGACTACCTTCAATGTTAGTCAGTAGCATGAAACGCAAGAATAAAATCTTTATTTTTATTAGAACTCAACTCGTGTATACCTTCACCTTGCAAGCGACACCTGAGCCTACTGGTTCTTTCCAAAATGACTTGAAGAAACGACACATGAATGCAGAAATCTCTGACGAATTAGTTTGGCTATCAGTTTACGTCAGCCGAAATCCCCACCACTTATCATAAATTAGCCAAATTTTCAACGTGAAGCACTCCTCTTACTGATTACCATAAATGGAAGCAAGACCTAACTATGACACCGAAATGGTACAGTCGGAATAAGGGATACTGACGGAATTTTACAACCCTAGTTATGAATTGGTACGCAAAATTCCTTTTTTTTCCAGGTGATCCAGGTTCACCAGGTCCACCTGGTTTACGTGGTCTCATTGGACTTCAGGGCGCCAGAGGTATGTGCTGTTTGTTTTGATTGTCCTCCACCCCTCAAGGGATTTACTCTTATGTAGTCACGATTAGGTACATCATAAAATATGTTTGTTTGCTTTACCTATCTTGAAGTAAAATGGTGTTGAGTGTGTGGTTTAGAGTACTGTAATATTTGATTCTGTGGTGACGTGAATTACCGTGATTCGTCGTTCATTAGTGTATCCAAGTACCCCTGTTGTGACCGCAATATATACTAAACCTGCGAATTTTTCGTTGCAAAAAATCTCCGTCAGGTTTTGTTAAAACACAGAAAAGCGAACGCGTACACTCACTTGGATTACTGTGTATCGACACACACTGAGCAACAGTACATTGTCATTCATCTTGGTGACACGTTCCCGTAATGCGTATACTGTTCCAATAGTCGCTGCTCGTCCCTCGTTTTCTTCGCATTGAGATCTACCTTTTAGTTCCCGAATATGCGCACTACACTACTCACAAACGAAGCTGTATGTTATGCAGCACCCCAGCAGACAATGCAACAAGTTTGAAATTTTATTTTGTGGTAGACAATTTTAGCCAGAGATCGAAGGTTTCATCTACCTTGAACAGTTTGAGGCTAACAGCTAACTAATGTTCACCAATGGTTTCTGAGTTCGTGTACCACGAAATGTCACAGTGAAAAAAAATCGTCTTATTCATTTATTTCCAAGAAGATAATTTACTTGCATTACGTGTGACCACACCCAAGTTCACTCTAGATATTCTACCAACGGTCTGTGTACAAAAGCACAAAATAAACCGATCGTTTATTTCAAAACCGTTTTGCATCAGACGTTCTTATGGGCAAGAGTTCGGTGATAAATTCAACTAGAGTGGCAGGACACTTGTCGAACACACAGCCTAATGAGTATGTGGATGTAAGATAGAATCAACTTAAAATAAATGTCAACCATGGTTGTCTTACGCTGTGACCAATAGGGCGTGTGTTTTCAGCAGATTGCTTTCTGGGTGATAGTTGTTTGTTTACGAGTTTATTTAAGTGAGGATGATCAAGAGACTATAAATAGACAAGGTTATCGTATGTGATAACTTTATAAACTCGTATTCACACATATGCCCAGGAACGCTTGACTATGAAACACCTTGCGTTATAAAATAAAACATAACTATGCGGAATTTTTCGGCAGAAAGCCTTTTTGTAATTAGTCCCATCGGTTTGTACGCAACCAACATCGATTGTGACATTGTGTATACAGTCCCTTAACTTTAGAAAGTAAACCTTGGGTGTACACATATATGGATTCTAGTACAGTCGAAGTACAATGTTTCCATAGTGAATACTTACGTTGGGATGCAACATTTCTGCAGCTAACTGCAGTACAACGGGCTACGTTTAAATTTGACAATGTTTATGTACAAAACGATTAGTTGCCAATCTAGGAACCGTCTGTGGTTATAAGTATACCGTGATACAGACACATCATGACGTAAGAATTTTAGCGCATTAACTCAGTAGGCAAAATTTGTTGCCAAGTATTTTAATACAGCACAAACGGCGTTTTGGGCATATTACGGGCAAACTACCAATTTGACCCTCGGAGCAACGTCTTCATCGGTGTTCATATCGTGTTATTGCAATGTTTCCAAAGTTTCAAAGAACTGTGCGGATAGATTTGTGCACACAAAAAGCAGGCTTAATATTGAGTGTTAAGTGAAATGAGAATAATATTAACAAATGTATGACTCAAGTGAATTAAAGGAAAGGCTAATGTGAACAGAATAGTCCGAAGACACAAATTATGATGTGAATTCATTCCGCACACTCTCGTCAGTGGTAAACGTGTGACTAGCACGAAAACGAAACCGACAAGTCTTAACTGAAACATGAAACGGTTTGTTCTCCTGATGAACTTGAATAAAACAATGAGAAGATGCAATTCATGTGATGTTCTCCGGAGTAACATTTCGTACATTCTGATCACACATGGACATGTAACTAATTTTAAACGAGTCAAAATTCCACACAGCGGAAGTCATGGCTTAAGGGATTGAACAAACAAACACCAAAAATGAAAAAATCAAACATCAAAATTATGGGAATGCCGACTACCAGGGTAGCCGCAGTGTCAACACAATTTGTTTTTGAACACAAAGGGGGGGACTGTGACGTTTAATGGCCAAAGCCCCAGCAAACTGGATTATGCGTTTCCGGTTGCTCCGAAAGATCACCGAGAACGCGTCAGACTATGTGTCCTGTTTGCATTATGTGCCTTGCAACGGAAGATGCGGGTTGCCGTCCATCGGCATCTATACAGGCTCCTGGCGTTTTTAACTGCGTCTCCAGCCATTTGGGTACATGCTCCCTGATACGAATAGCTAGTTGTCGGTTTGTCCTCCCCATACTGCAACTACACGAGTATTTGTATAAACAGTGAGATGTGACAGACGTACACTGTTCGTTCGTAACCTGGGCGACTGGTAACGTTCTCTTTCGTTGTATTACACACAACTTTGCAGCGTTATAAGTCCTGGATACAGCCGCTGGTAGACGCTTCCTCGTCATTGTTGACCAGCTTTCCCCTAGAAACGGGAGTTCAAAATACACTGTCCTCTTCGGTGCCGTTGGAATGACGACTTTGCTACACTTTTTAATAAATCGCAGTGGGTACCCGTTGACCTGCAGAGTGTCTGTCACTAAGCCTAACTCTAGCTGAAAGTTGCCTTCAGTGCAAATCCTTCGTGCTCTATGGAAAAGCGTCCTGACTAGACTTCTCTTGTGCTGCATTGGACAGAAGCTTTCGAAATGCATGTACTATCCAGCCCAGGTAGGTTTCCTGAAACACTTAAAAGTACAAATCGGGCTGGATCGTGATTGGTATTGATGGCTAAACCCACGGTAAACAAAGGTTGACAGCCAGTTGTGCGCATAGGATCGGGTGCCGACGGCTTCAATATACTTGAGAATTTGTTAACTGTGAGCGTTCATCAAGACCTTAAACGAAGGTGCGATATTGACGTTGTGACTTGTGGTCGCTTGATGTATTGCAATGGATGAAACGGTAAGTCGTCCTCCCCGGGTCTCACTCACTAGCGGGTGACGTAATGTAGCTCTCAATCACTTTTGGATGTGCTTCTTTGCTCTGGTTCTAAGCATCCATTCTGTTTTACTAATTTACATTTTCCGCAGCTGCAGAAAACTGACAGATACAACGACTAGTAGAAAACTTAGGGATTTGCTTTTTGATTGGAGGTAGAGATAACCTAGTCGTCTGTGAGAACAGACAAACTTTGCTGCCTTATACACACGTTCCAGTGCGACAAATATAATCTTTCAAAAGGTGTTCATCAGACCATCACCTTTGAAGGGGAGTCTGATGTAGACAGCATTTTTAGGTACTTCCACAGTTGACTTTTCCGCAGGAGTAAGTTTACTCCAGTTCTGGATAAAACGTTCTGGGAAATTGTTAGTCCGAAGCGTTTCATACAAAACTGTTTGTTCGGTTCGTAAGCTGTTCTGGGAGCATATTCTTGACGCTCTGTAAAACTGTAGCGAAAAGGCGTCCAATAAAGCACAATCTTTATCGCCCAACTCGCTTGTTACCATGCTACGCGCGCGCCCGCGTTTATGAATACGCATTCCGGCCCACAACAACAACCCCGGTTTCCGCTCACACTTCGTGTGCACTTCTGCCCGGTTTGTATGTGACCGACGCCTTCCATCGGTGGGTTTTCCATCTGCCATTTCTTGTCCGTTGGTTGGATCTCGTTGAGTGATGGCTCGTCCGATCGCTCGTATTGTCTGTAATCTATCCACTATGGGCTTTGACCGTATTCCACAACTGTGTCAAAATATTTCTCCAAGTATTGGAGTAATCGCGCCCCCAAACTGGTCGTCCATCCTATTTTGCCTGCCATCTCTCGTTCGTTGGTCAGTGAGCGATGACTCATTCGGTTGCCCATGCTGTCCCCGATCCGCTCGCCTCGTTGAGGTATTCCGCCGAGTGTTGGAATACTCGCACCTCCGATTTGATAACTCACCACCAAATGACCTTTTGTATGTAATAGGAGCAGAACTCATGAAGTTCATGTATTGCCCCGTCCATGTTGGTTTAAGGTACAGTAAACGCTCAATAGATCTGTTTAAACGGCGCATAACCAAGTTATTCAAGAAGGGCAAACTGTTCTCACCTTCATACTCAACCGTGACTGAGATATTACAATGGACTGAGTTAAACGCTTGAATCGTTTGTTCTACTTGTTCCTTTTCTAGTCTAGTCAAGAACTTGTTGACATACTGTTTGTAAAGTTTTAGGTTCGTTCACAAATGGGAATAGTGTATGTTAAAATTTGGCCGTGGACACATCGGCCAAAACAGGGTCAAGTGAGCTTCCCATGGGTACGCAATCTATCTGCTGAAATCCCTTAGCTGAAAAATAAAATCTCACATTTTCCATGCACAGTAAAAACAAACGGTTCTAACGGTCAGCAAGGACTGAAAGACAAAAAGAGTTGGATAGAACG
>JTDE01001847.1:31594-56860 GCA_014338405.1 Paragonimus skrjabini miyazakii | reverse complement strand
GTCGTTCGCCTAGTGGTAGGTTTGTAAATAAAGAATTAACATCAATAGAACACATCGTGTATTTGGCAATATTCAGGTTTTCTAAATATGGTATCAATTCAAAAGTGTCTTTCGAAGTTTCCACACATCGCTTTTTTCAAAGTGGTTTCAAAATGACAAACCAATCAGTTTGCTAACTCATTATATGGAGAATCGTTCATCGCCAAGATGGGCCGCATGGGAATACCAGTTTGCAAGTTTTAGGAGTCTTGGTACCCAAAGGTTTTAATATGCGATATCGTCGTTAGTTGATGAATTCATGCAATAAAATCATCTGTAACTCACCAGATATCTGTTCCTTTACTAACAGGACTT
The DNA here is from genome assembly GCA_014338405.1 of Paragonimus skrjabini miyazakii. Lineage (NCBI taxonomy): Eukaryota > Metazoa > Platyhelminthes > Trematoda > Plagiorchiida > Troglotrematidae > Paragonimus > Paragonimus skrjabini miyazakii. The sequence continues at coordinate 56,506 of JTDE01001847.1, read as the reverse complement.
TGTCCGGTCTATTTTCAGATCTGAATTTGCTTGAATTCGCGAGAATTTCTTTCACCTTGCTCATGTATTCTTGGCTATTCAGTACCACAGCACCGCTCCCTTAATCTGGCTTCAGAATTACATTTTCATCTTTCTTTAGTTGCTGCAGAGCTTCCAGGTGCTTGCCAGTTAGAAGGCACTTTTATTGTATTGGAGACCGTTAGAAGTTTTATGACAGATAAAGTAATTTGCCCTTCAGCCAAATGTCATTATCTGTTGACGTCAGAACCAAGACATTTGACTGAGCGCACAGCTTCTCAAATTATACGTCCACCAAGGTTTTATTTCTAAGCCTTCGAGGTACTCGAAAATTCAGTCTTGTCGAGAGTACTTCTAAATGAGTTCGTGATAATGAGACGGATGATAGACTAAGAATGTGTTTAGACATGTCTCTTGGAAATTCTTGATCAGATAGGTTGCCTATCAAATCTTGCCTTAGTTTTTCATAGTGATATCTTCTGTACGCTTCACTGTCAGGTAACAGTGACTGGTGAATCAAGTATACGATCCAAGGGGTACATCATCCACCGGACACGACACTGTTGTTTCTCTTTCAACTGAAGCAACTTTTGTTGAGCAGAGCCGACAAATGACATACACGAACGCTTCAGGTTTGGAAGAGTAATGCACAATCTGCTACGTGAGTACCAATCACCATCCGGCTCGATTTGTACTTTCAATCGTTTCATTTAAAGACTTAAATGAAACGATTAAAATTACAAATCGGGGAGAGAGGTGTGCATCTAGAACGGTGGAGCTACGGATGCAGTACGGATGCAGCTGCTGTATCATTGTAATCACCCTCAACTGAACAAACTCAGTTCACATCAGCAAGTCAATACTAGGTTCAAAGAAGCAGGCTGAAACCACTATCATCTTTAATATTTAATCTTGCTTAAAGGTGGTCCGTAATTATGTTTCATTTTACTTGGCAAAATTGGAATGGTATTGAATGAATCCGTTGTTAACATCTACTTACCCACCGTTGAACAACTTTACTAGCTTTGCCGGTTAGAAGTGAAGGGGAACCAGCTCATCAAATGACTAGATATTCCACTGCACTTACTTTGGGCTATGCACTGTTTATCCGGTACTGCTCAAAATACGTCAGCCAAAAGCGTTCAGCTGTTGCGAACTATCGTGTTTGTTTATTATTCTACTTTCATCTATAGAGCTACTCCAGTGGACAGTTTAGTTAATATTATGGTTGATGTAACCAAACCAACTGGGAACTGTGATTTCAAGAGTCCATTCGCGAATGTCGTTTGCACTTGTCTTTTAGCAGAACTCGTTAGCATCAACCCATTTTCAAGTTTATTCATGTTGCAGGTCCACAAGGTGCTCCTGGTCCACCCGGAAAAAGTGGTAAGTTATAAACTGATTACATTCGGATTATCAGTTGCAGTAGTTCATATCGCACAGTAAAGGGAGTAATGGTGTATAATGAGCATAAATAAATGGGAAGTCATCTTGACGTTTGGCAAGTTATTTTTTACACCACTGCATGCCAACATTAAACAATATTTTTACATAACAATCGATAAGGTTACCCGCTGCCCTCTACAAAGATATAGTGAAGTAATGCAGTGATACCCTCATCATTGCTCGCGACCAAGAAATGTTTGTTTTCAAGCATTTTCCCTAGCTACGAAACAAAGCTGAAACTGCAACATGTGCGAGCGTTGTTGTTATTGGTTTTCTAGAATTAATTCAGTTTATATGGTATAGTGCAAATCAAAAATTTGATAGGAGGAACAATTTTCTTGATGTAATACACATGCTGCCAAAACATTAGAGGACAACGGACTTCAGATTGCAAGAATTCAAGATACACCAGAAATGAAATCGAATGTGAATAAGGAAGTTAGTTAGTCATGATCGTAACTCGTGGAAAAGTGAAAAAATTATGCGTTTGCGACGCATTACATAAAATATTTTGTTTGTTTACAGTGATTGTTACATATTACGGATCTGAAATAAACAAAAAATACAACGAAGAAAAATCTCCACTTTATTAGGATCGCCGTTATTTTAAAGCAGTCAGTTCTTCCAAAACAGCACGGGTAGGTATACTTCGGGGAAACATGATGAGCATGTAAATACTTTTACCGCGACTACAGAAAAAATCACTTCTCCAAGTGGAACTCACATTCCAGTTCCGGCGCTTTAAATGTCGATGCGTTCTTGGTATTTCCCAATGAAGTCCAAAAGTGTCAACGAAACATATGTGTTACGTGCCATTTTTTAAAATGCATGGTGATTCAATATCGTAAGATCTGAAGTGTATTCCAGTAGTTATCCTCTGCACAACGATCCCATCAAGCACAATATCAGTGTTGTATATTCTTGAAGAATATGCTAAGGTTTACCAAAAATTGAAATTAGAGACGTAGTTTGGGTTTATACTGCTTTTAGCCAAGAGTGAAGTTTAAAGGTCTTCCGAACCTGAAGTTGTGTTATGGAGTACGTACATCATGCATTATTTCTAAAATCACTGAAGATATGCTGTCGTGCCAGGTGAATAATTCTGGAGACATAAACAGATTCAGGATTTAGAACAGTTCATTCTCCTCAGAAGTTTGGACATAACAGTCATAACACAAAAAATGCTTCCAGTTATTACGTTGACTCCTCAGTACTATCTATTTCACCACTCTAATTGTTTTACATAAAAACCGGTTCATTTTATTAAGTTTGGTATTGACGAGTCAGTGCGAAATGCACAATACAAGTTCTCGAGTTCTATTCGTTCTTTTCGAAATCCAGGATTATCCTGTATACATCTCATTAAGTTAAGTCAGGATAACCTACAGTAATGCAAATAATTGAAAGATAAGTCAAATATGGTAAGGATACAGCCAAATATACGTAGTACTGTTACCTTTTTGCAGCAGAACCGGGTACCTGTGTCGTGCCGTGTGAGAAGCTACCGATAACTGGAAATCTGGAAAGAGGAGGTGAGTGTGTCAAAATTGCTAGCTTACCATTTTTAAACTGGACGATTTCTGGTCTGTATGGTGAGACTAGACTGGGATAGTTCCCTTACTGAATGACCGGCAACCGATCAGACTTTATGCATGGACTGTTTCAGGCGAAATCAAGGTCAGTCAATGCCAGTCAGTTGGATGTGGGATCGACTGTTACATTGAATTCGGTTCAAGATATCGGTAATTAAACAATTCATTTGAATGTGCACTGGGTTTAAACATACCAGTAGTTTGAATCGTGTTCAGAGAATATAACAGCAAACTGACTAATCAAAACGCAACGTGATTATATCCAGTAGGACTTGCTAAAATAAACACTTTTACTTCATTATAATACAGTACTGCTTCCCTAGTAAACCGGGATTGTCTAGTGCCACTTGGAACCTGGTCATTCCGTTTTTGTCGGCACGCAGCTAAGTACGCAACTGTTTTCATGTCCGAAACCCCGTCTTTCGTGGTTAGGCCCGAAATGTTTCTTTGGATTACAGAACTAATTCTTTTGTACAATAAATTCAAGGTGTTGGCAGTGCCACTGATAAAAACCAAATTATTTTCAGTCATTTTTCAGCCATGTCTGATACTGAATCATTTCGGCCTTTAAAACCATAGGCTATTTTGATAGTTATACGAACCTCTAATTTTGTCAGGGTTAGAAAACAGCACATTCACATAATTATAAATAGGAATGAAAATGACCTCAACCACAAAACATGCGAATAAAAACAAACGATAGCGACCGTCTGTTTTAATTAAATAAGTACATTTAAGGCAGCTAGAAGGTTCTGCTCACGTCACTGACGTGGCCTCACACAAGTGACAATTTTCTTTCTTGCAATATATATATATCACAGTAATCTTCAACTTTGACAGCCGTTTAAGTTCAAAGCTGATTTTTCATTTTTAGGTGTGCAGCCGAAGAGTATTTCTGACTGCAAAAGTTTCAAATGACTGAGAACTATGTTCAGTTTGAAAAATAAAAATACTTCAACTCTAATCAACAAACAATCGAAGTATTAGGCTCCCTGGACTCTCTGAAGCACACCTCCATTTCTGCCGGTTTGTTATTTGTAGCACTCAAGTACTTGACTGGATCCGTGCTATATATATATATGTATATATAGATTTCATTTACGCATGGTTATATATATATATAACCATGCGTAAATGAAATCTTCGTCTGAAATGGTTTGTAGATGACAATAAAAGCACTTGAACATTAATCTCAAGTACGGCCTAAGATACCATTAAACTAAAGCGTCGTCCCTTTTTCACTAATTTACGATATTTATAATCTACTAGTGTTACTAAGTTTACGATTTAAGACTTTATGTAAGCCGAATGTAAGAAAATTAAGCCAAATCACATCCCGTAAACATGACGATTAACGCTAGTTGTGAACACTTGCTCGGATTGTCGCGAATGATGACCACAGTTTTTAAGTACTGCATCAATAAACTTGTAGAGAAATCAAGTACATTTCTGTCAGAAATTGTCGCAGAGGTTCTCAGTTGACAGCAATCAGCCAGGAATTTCAATTACAACATTCCTGAGGAATGCCACCGGAACTGGTTGCAACGCCGAGTCTTACAACATGCCTGTGCCGTTATGTTCTTCTCAATCTATTAAATTGTAAACCACGAATCTCGGAAAAACTAAGTGAACTCTGGAAACATTGGCCGGGTTGTTTACGTTTTAGCAAATGCTGCATTCGATGAACTCTTTGAGGCTCGAGTCAAGACTATTTATCATGAGCAACGTAGATGTTACAGATGCTTTGCTACTACTGATTCAAACCATAGTGAGTTGGTTCAAGGAAGAGAGTAACTTCAACTTAATTGAGAATTCCTGATCGATCGACGATTGGATAGAGCAGAGCAGTTCTGTTCATTCGTTTATCGAAATGATCGGACAAGCTGAACACTATTCGCACAATGTTGTGGTTGAGCGTTTGGATCTGATTATTTGGTCATGCCCGATGTAAGGTTACTTGAGTTGTGGTTAACACGCTGGTCTCACAGATACGAGGGCCTGAGTACAAACTCCAGTCCGGACGAGGATAGACATTGCTGGTGTGCGAAACACTAGTATAGTTCTTCCTTCCTAAACCGACTGGCCTAACCACTTATTTGAATGCGGAGGCTACGACCAAGTGTGGGTGGTGTTCACTTTGAAGTATATGATTCTTGCATCTGGCAGTGGTGTAGTGACAATAGGGAAAACAGATAAGGAAGTAAACTAGATCCGACATTTGAGAGTTCTTTCTTTTCAGGAGTTGCTGTTGATTTGTGATCCGTTAGGCCACAATTTCTATTCGCACTTCAAAAAATGCTTGATTTCCATAAAGTTCTAGCTGATTAGTATATCGATTGCTTCAGTTTTGTCATTATACCCAGAGTATTCATAAAAGTCAAGGTTGCAAACAGCTGTTTTCGGTAATTCTCATCAGTGCCCCACGTTCATTCCCGAGTTGTCATGGCGAGACTCCTGTCTACTGCAGAGGCAATCGCTATCAAACTCTACAACCCCCAACTGTGCGCCTAAAAGAAATTCGTCCAGGCCCTACACCTCCCGTGGCCAACCATGTGTAAACCGTCCGAATCCCTATGTCCCAGTAACCCGATTAACACGTTATCACACACCGGTCACATGATCCATGTAAACACAACACACACCCACACAAACAAACCCGCCACCACCCGGGTAGACAGTCATCCACAGATTCTAATAACGTTGCGTATAACCATATTCCTGTTTTATATATAAGTCAAATTAATCGCTTGTAATTGTATATGCCTGATGAGAATTACCGAAAACAGCTGTTTGCAACCTTGACTTTTATGATTAGTATATATTTCGAAAACCACGGTTAAATCGACGAAACTTCGTAGGCCTGATGACAGACAAGCATTCAAAAGCTGTTAGTTGTGGCGTTTTTTGCCAAAGCACTTTTGAGTAACTAGCATCCAAATTAACTTAACACATGATTTACAGCGTAATTTGTCATATTGAAAACTGCTGCGAAGAAAATCGTACGTATAAAAGTATAACTCAGTACTCATCCCTTTTATAATTCATCCTGTCCAATTACATTTAGTCTGTCGCGTCCAATGCAAAACACAAATCTGACGAGTCAAACTTATAAGTGAGTTAATGTAGAGGTAAGTGCTGCCTACTCGTACATAGTGAGTCCACCCGTAGATCAGTAAAACAAGGAATTCTTTTTATCAAAGCAGTTAACCTAATCACATTTAAGAGCGCCATTTTGGTGGTTCTTACTTTTGTCTGATTTTCGCATTAACTGCTGAGATGTGGGTCTCGTCTACTTGACCGTTACTTCAGTAACTGACTATTTTGCGCGACTCTCATCAGACTTAAACGATCGGTATATTATGCTCACCTAGAAGCGTTGAACTTTTTACAACCGCGTAATAGATAGTCAGTTATAAAACTTACACACCGCCTTTACGGCTTTCAGTGTTTTATGTGTCAACTTACACGTTTTAGTCATGACCACATTCAAAATGATTACCAGGTTCTAGCTTCGCTTTTGTTTCAGTCTGCTAGTAATATATATCAAAACCAAACCTGAACCAGTAACAGAATCGGAAATTGTTTCGACTTCACTTGAAAGTAAACACATTTCCTAACTACTAAATCTGATTTATCAGGTTTTTTATATTATGCGTAATAGAAACGAAAACAACTCTATAATTCCGGAACCTTGGCCATTAGTTTGGTCAAACTTCGGGCTTAAGTGTGTGAACCGCTAGCTTTCCGTCCTCATTCGGCCCCTTCCAGCCTGTATTTTGCGTGTGTTCATCGTTGTTTGATCGTACTCGTCGTTTTTAGTTTATATTAGTTGTCCAGCATGCTCACTTGAAATGAAGTCGTACACAAGACGTGTCCTTCTTGTGACGTGTGAGGATTGATTGAGGTGCGTACGCTCGGAACAATAGATCGATGTGTCCGCAAAGGATATGGTACTTCAATATTAGTGTGCTCTCGTACTCAACTAACCTGTGCGGCTTCATGAAGTGATGATAATAGTTGGCTATATCTTAGAACTGTCAATATTGGTTAATCTATGTAAACGCAAAACTCAAAGCCAGTAGTTGAATTATTAGTTATTGAATACCCGTTAGTTAAAGTTCATAAGAAATTGTTAGGTTCAACGGTTACGGGTTGAAAAACATTCAATGTTATAGCGATGATGAAAATTGTTGTAACAGAATGTGGTATTCTGTTCATTTCCAGTTTGTGTCATGAAATTCAGAAGAAGTAAATATTTTGTAAATTTTGTCAACCAACCAAGCCTAACGGCGGCTTCCTTCCTCAAGTAATGAATTAAATAATCGTATAATTTTCTATCTAACGGAATTACACGTGCCATGTAAAAGACGTGGATGATGGACAAACCATGAGGTTAACCGGTTGCTGAGACGTAGTGACATTTAGGAAAGTTCCGAGAATTAAGAAACACTTGACTTAGTAGCTAGACAGAATCACTTCAGTCACTCTACTTCGGTTTAATACAGTTGTCATGATGACAACTCTTTTTGATTGAAAGTTAGCACTATTTCGGATATCATGTCACAAAATCCTGAAAGGAAACAAGGGCATTAAAAACTTCGGGAAGAATCAAACTGAAAATAAATAAGCGTCATAATCACTTAATAGGTAACCACGCATAATTCTACTGATCAAGTGATCACAATCACGGAGTACATCTTACAGAATAATTCATGTCACTTGTGCGCATAAGGGTCGAAAAGTGTTATTAGTCTGATAAAATAGTCAATCGATGCGATTCATAAAAACACTTTTGTAAGTAACTTGATAGAAGAAAACAAAATGAAACTTTCAACATGCTTCGATACAAGACTGATATCGGAAATACAGTGGACAAGAAGTTCAGGTTTCCAGCACTTACACCAGATAGCTTGAACATGATGAATATGGCGACAGTAAGCTACTCCATTGCAGTGTTCCGGCTTGAATCTGTATGTGAAGTGATAAATAGAAGTTACTGTCTACATGGCGTGTAATAAAATTCATCCAGGCCAATATTGGAATTAATAATCGCAGGTCAGTAGCTACTTATCGCCAGTGTAGAAAAGTACAAAATGATGTTTGGTTTCGGGATGAGATTTGACTGTCCTCAGATTTTTATGAATAAACTCCGCCAACGTTTATCATGCGGTTAACTAGTGCACAATATTTATTGTATAAAGGCGTAAAATAAGAGATGAATAATTCGCAGCAATACTTTTTTCCACAGAACTTATTTTTATTAGTTCAGAACATTCGCTTTTGATCAAGAGCTATGTAATGTCGAAAACAGAAAGGAAGGAAACGATAATAGCCTAAGTACCGGAATAGAGGAATCTGTAATGTTTTGTAAATTTTTATGAAAACCATCAATTCAAGTACGTTGGGATTGTCGAAATTCAGTCACACATGTTCTACGCAAATCTGAATTGTGTCAATGCCCCGTAACTTTCTATAAGGAGCTACTGCTGTTTGGTGTTTACACTTTTCCGGGTTCAAGATTAGACGCATAGCGGTGATCAAAGATTAGGTAATATTTGTTATCTCTCTCACTGTTTTTGACTTGTTCAAGCAGTATTCAGAAACATCTGTGTAGGGGAGAGGAAGAAGTAAAAGTAAACAAAATGACTTATCACAGTGGTGTTTTACAAGTTTCACGTATAGACTTCGCACAAGTGACAATCGCAATGAACTGTCGATATTCAGGAATATCTGTCTTGATTTCGATGGAAAAAATATCAGAAAAACGTCGAGTTTATTAACCTTACCTGTGTTTGAACACTACAAATCTATAAATAATCAAATAATTTCTAAGTCGTGAAGCAATGACAGAGACATATCTTCTCAATCGGATTACAAAACAGTTTACTTTTAAAATTTGAAACATTGAGTCCCTTTTAACCATTTGAATAGAATAGTCAGAAGACACAAATTACGATATGAATTCATTTCGCACACTCTCGTCAGTCGTAAACGTGTGACTAGCATGAAAACAAAACCAAACAAGACTTAAATGAAACGGTCAAAAGTACAAAACAGGCTGGAAGGCACTCACGGTCAAACCCACGGTAAACAAAGGTTGATAGTCAGTTGTTTTTACTTTTAGGTTTTTGTAGACTTTTCAGTCCATAGGCGAATCGAATTTCTGCGGTAAGTTTCACATTCAATCCGGCTCGCCACCATTGCAGTTGTTAGCCATTGTTGTCATATAAATACTTTAGAACTGACCACTGATTTGCCTGCAGAGGATGATCAAACTAACGCTCACCTAGTGAGTATTTTTGAATCTTACAGCTTAATTCAAATTGCACTCGATAAGGGCTTGTGCATTCTAATCAGAAATGACTGACCTCGAATGTTAGCTCGAGTCTTGACTCAGGACTGGCAACCAGCCAGTGCTTCCAGGGTAGCAATATGTAAACATTAAAAATCAAGATGTGTATAGTTGCGCTGGATAGCAAACAATAATTTATAAACTGAACTGTATTTGAATGTGAAGTCGGCTTCAAATTTGAGTGGACTTTTCTGGCATTTTCATTTCATACCTCCTTGTTCATTTTTTTCTTTCAAAATATTACTTCTGGGTGGTAATCCCATTGTCTATCCTTGTAATCCACAGAAATACAGCTGCGAATCCATGATGTCAGTAGCAATGTATCCGGATGAAATAATCTTGCATCGGAACTTCAATATAAAAACAATTCAATCAGCGCGCGTCAATACTGTTAAGGAAAGCTATCTAACCAACGTCGTATCTTCAATCTCGAAATTAATATGACAGCATTATTACCTCTTACCTTAACTTAATGGTGAAGTTCCGAAGACTGTTTTTCCAGAATTTGATTTAATATTCTGCACGAATTCAGACTTCGAAAAACTGTGTCCTACGCTGTTTTTATATTTATGTATCAATTTAGTAAAGCAGCTTCCATCTTTTGACGCCCACAATACACACCATAACAATACTCCTGGAATTTCTTTCGTGCTCATGAAACTTGAGAAAATCAACAAATCTTTTTCTCACTTGTAGGGCAGTTTTGAAACAAATAGAGTATGTATGTGATTGGTTGCGGCCTACTGATAAGTAAAGAAAGAATACACTTGGTGGATATATGTTAAAATATGGGGTGGTTTACTGAAAGACCTTCAAAGGGTACATAATTAAAGTATGAGAGGAACAACCATTAGGCATTTAAGAAGTATGATGATAAGTCACCTAACATTAGAGTGAACGACTTATCAGGCTTGGCTTACACTCCGCTTGCCTACAACTTAAAAAAATTAGATATGCGAACTTTTATCGAATAGTTCAATTATGGGTTTGAGAAATTAAGTTCCCTCTATCCGGTTCATCAAGACGACAGGAAGACATACATTGTGAGGTGCAATCATTTCGTTTATTCTCATCAGTCGACTGCACAAAACATCTGGTGGTATAAGTTTAACACATGTCTCACAAACGTGGCTTTGATAAGTTTTCTGTTTGCGAATAAGTATCCGGTTAAACTTGTTGAAATTCATTGCAAAGAACGGGTGCCTATCTCTGAGCCACAATCGGCGCCGGAGAAGCACGTTTTTATCGACCTCCCTTACACAAGAGACCACAATATTACCGATGTAAGTCGAAAGCCGAAACCTGTCATTGATCGCACTTGTCCCACAGCTAGATGACGTTTGTTACTATTCACTCGAAAGATTAGTCTCCACTGCCCCGATCGTTCTTTTTTGGAAAACTTTGCCTCCCACGTCATCTACCATTTCACTTGCAATTGCAGTGACTCGTCATCTTCATCATCACACTCATACGTTGGCAGAAAGGAAAGAAACCTACGACAGACGAAAGCGGAGCACATCCTGTAGTAGCCAACCCCGTCACTTTGTTTGTGGTCCCATTACATACTCTTAACCGTAAAATGTTAACGTTAGGTACTATCCCTCTGTTGGCAAAAGGTGCTGACGCAATCAATTTCGATGCCGTGGCGGTAAAAACCGTTTACCCAACCCTGACTGCATCCAAGTGATGATCGTGCATTCCATCGTTGTTTTTTGCCGAGCTCTAAACCTATATAGCCGAATGTTTTATTTAATCGACTGATAAGAAAACGTGAAAGGCTTGCATCTCACAACGTATGTCTTCTTGCCGTCCTCATGATAATTGAGTTCATTTTTATTTGAATTAGTCTGAATTGGAACGAACACGTACCAAATACAAAGATACTTAAACCAAAAATTTAATATATCAAGTGATTTAATGCTGTAGCATGGCAGTTGAGAAGAACAGTTTTTAAGTTACACTTGCAGGCGCTTGGTACTAAACCAGGATCTGTTGATGTACGTGTAAGTACTTATTTCACAACCAGTGCAATGGAAATGAATTGCTACTCTTCAGCGTGGGAAATATGGTTCATTTGTCCGACTTGCTGACAACCCTGTTGAAAAGGTTTTTTTTGGCGCCTGGAGGACTTTAATAATGTGTCACATACGGTGGATAAATGTGTGCTCTGTGTGCCCTTTTCTTCTGCAAAGTCTTTTAATGTATGTAGAATAAGAACAGTTAGCGAAACCATGGACTGTTGTCAAAGAACAACGCAAACTGCAGTGTGAACTCAAATACATTCAACTGATAGCAGTAGACAGATGGATCACTATGAGCGAATCTTTTGGGGTCTCACAGAAGTGAGATTTCCCTTATTCCAAAAAGACTGTCGGGGAGGGGTTGTCTCCAGTTGATTTAAGAAATACGAGGGCCAGCGAAGAGATTTTGGCGTATCTGAATAACCAAAACCTTCAGGTGTTTGATTTTTTTTGTTCTGCTTTCAGTAAGATGTTTCTTTCTCCCAGTGATCTCTTACACACAGGTAGCTTGAGGGAGTAAGGGGTTGGCAGGATGACTGACCACCGCGAATACTGACTAGCGATATGTTCTGTTTTAACCAGTTTATATCAGTAGTGAATGTTATTTGTAAATAATGGCTAGATATTTGTCTCAAAGCAATGAAACCAGTCGGTTTTTCTCGCCGATCGACTGTTCCCCTATGGTGTCAGAAAACAAGAAGTAATTAAACGAGTATCACTTGAACCAGGAGGATGTATGGTGCATGATCCTGCGGACTAGTTCAGTATGACGAATTCAAGCCAGCTCACAATTAACTGACGCTTATAGAGGCCGAGATACCCATATTTTGCCGTTCTGAGGCAGTTACGGAAACTGGTGAACCATTTTTAGTTGGCCACATTTCGGCGTTTCAATGAAGACCAGGACATATTCGACGTTTTAGATGTCTCTATATGGTTGTGCGTGACCTTCAAACAGCTATGCAAAGAGTTAACAAGTTTGTTCTGATTGGCCATTTCAGTTTCTCAACAATACTCAAGAACAGGACGCATCTGTCAATGAATCTGCAACAGTGTTGATAGACTTGACCGAAACAGGCAAGATTTTTGAACATATGAAGGTTTAATTAATCAACGGCTTTTGGCCTGTCAGACTAAAATACGTTCGAGTAATTTCGCAAGGTTGACAGATAGTCATTGAAATACTGCACTGACATATATCAATCTGAATAGACCTCAGAGTGTCACATAAAAGTGCTAAAAAAATTATGTTCATGGTTAGATGATTACGACGTTTCTTCTTTCAGAGCATACCTAACAACTCATTTGTTGTTTGTGCGTGCTCGAATCGTGGCCGAAATTGTTCGAATGGCAATCATTTTTCGTGTATTGCTATTCAAAAGATAAAGAAGGCTAAGAGTGGATGTGACGGATAATAAATCTTCAGTATAAGTCGTAGCACACAGTAACCAGAAACGAGTTATGCACAATTAGTGGTTAGTAAGACCATCGCATCAACATTGAATAGACAGTTAATGCCGTTCCTTCAAGATACGCCCTACGAGCTACCTTCATAAGCCAACCTGTGAGTTCAAAAATTTACCTTTCAACTCACCCACACATTCACTGTGCTATATAGACTCCACCATATGACCCGGGATTTATCCAACACCGTGCTAGAATCCATTAAAACCACTGTTTGCTATTGAAATAAATACTAGTGAGTAATTTAGCAGACTCCCTAAATTGGAGGAGACAAAACTGCGAAAACTCTTAGCCTCGGCTAAACACGAACCATTTACTGCGGTTTATCACGCCGCTACTGATGCTTCGGTGAAATAATATGACAAAATACGTCATCTTGAGTCTTTTAATGGTACTTTCAATACGACAGTCAGTCTGTATTTAACTTTCAAACAATGGAATTCAAAAGGTCAGCTACGAGAATCGTTACAATCCTTTAATGGAAGATGGATTATTTTGGCTACGGAAAGTAACAAAGCCTGTGAGGTCAAGAATAATCCCTACAACCATATCAAGGATGGCAACGAATTGTTCTTGCCAAAAGTGATAGTGCTCAGTCAGACGGACTTAAGTGGACAGCGATCATTTGATTTATGATTATCGACAACCGTTCTGGGTTTCAGAGGGGCGATCAGAAATACGTGAAAACTACAGACACAACGGATTTGTAATTAGCACGTTCCGTTCAGACTTGCATGAAACATGGCTTTAGTTGAACGTTAATTTCGTTGTTCAATCACATGACTTGGCTTTAGGTTTAAAAAGAACTGTATTTCTGAACGGTTTCAACTGTATCGTGGTCAGGTAACCATACTTTAGTACATTACTAGCCATTAACTTTCAAAGTGGCTTAAAGTGACCGTTGTAGATTCTGCTGAAACTCCGACACTTGATCAGGGTCACCTAACCCAAGAGTGATAACTGCGTGGGTACTACAAACTATTCCTACCTGAAAGTAGGAACACCGACCACACGTACGTCTTGCGATCGGCCTCGGATATTCAGTGATATCATAACCGTCCAAGATTGTATCGGTCCTGAATTCAAAGGTTGACAACAAGTAGGTTAACCCTGAAGATTTTGTGTGTTTTTCTACAAATAAAGAATTCTGAAGAGACCAGTGAATCTTGCACAATCAGCAGAAGCACACTGTTTAGGTGGTGTGAGGATTTAAAAGCACTTGTCTCGGGTGTGCACTGCCGTTTATCAAACATGACCAGTATCCATACATCTGTTCAGCTACACCCCTAACTATGTTTTTTAGGGAGCAGATGATCATAATGTGAAGTTTGCTGTCGTTCGTAAGCTGATCAACATGGTTAACGGACCCACCTGAAAGAAAGACACAAATCGCGCCGCATAAATTGAACAATCGGGCTGGTATATATGGACTGCTTTTTTACGATTTTCAAATTGCAACGTACTAGCTTTTGCCTGGTATTCTTATGTATTTTTGTTCCAAGCTGTCCGTTTACGACCGTGTAACACTGGATGGTATAAAATTATCAGCCAAAGTGCGACTCATGTTTGCATTACACTTTGGGAGCTTAATGGGATTTTCCATAAAATGATCTCGTTTCATGGGGTACGTCAGTTACAACCGCTGTAAGAGACTGACACAATGTACATTTGTTGTCAGTACCATCCACCTTGATCAAGTCGGTGGGCCGATATACGTCCAAACCGCACCCAAACCAGCTGCCCTTTTCGGTTTGTGTGATCTACTGGTGACAAGCTTAAGAAAATTAATGAACAAACAGCATAATAGATACATGTGTTAGGTCAATACAATGATGACCAAATTCAGGTCTAACGTAAGCTTTCTCGCATACCAATACATCCATAGATTGACACTTAATTTTGGCAATACGGATTGCAATTGAATTTTTTGTGATGCCATGAAATCGTACTAGCGAATGAATCAATACCTCAGTTCGGTGAGTTGTAACTGGTGACTCGTAAAGACAAATCCAGAAGTGCGAAGTTTACTTCGTTTTGAAAAGTTATTGTGCTTAACATAATTTACGTGAAACCCTCAGAGGAGATAAGGAATATGTCCTTACATTTCTCAACCATTTAGATACTGGCTATAGATACTATAAGACGGATGTCTACCTGCGAGAAATTACAATGAAAAGGCAACGGTGAATCCAATTCAAGGAAGAACAGTGCATTTATTTTTTATGGATGTACGACCATAACAAAAATTATTCTACACAAATAACGTCGGCTAAACCGGTTGGAAATTAGCTTCAGCAAACAAACAAAAACGTGGGTTAGGTATTTAATGAATGTTTGGTGAATTTCCCGAATGCAAATGGTAGTTTGTTTATTTGTCGTGCGAAAGTTATAAATGTAGGAAAAGAGTTCTCGAAACTGGATGAACAGTGTCAAACGGCATTGTCTCATCACATGTGTCGTGTGCAATAAAACTCGTCAGTAATTCACGGATATCACAACCAAATTCAACCAAATTCAGCGTAATATAGCTTTCAAGAAACTCGGAAATATCTTCTGGGGAACAGCACAACGAATATAGCATGACAAAAGCGGTAATTAAGGCGGTGCGCTCAGTCTTAGGTCCTGAGGCCGTAGAAAAAAGGTAGTTACCTCATCTTATTAAAAATGCCTGTCCCATGAAATAGCGAAGCAACATCAAAATATTTGAAACAATGTGGCCCGGAAATCCCATACATACATACATGAGTGGCGGCATCCGCTTCTGGATATATTTACCATTGTGACTAAGGCCGAAGAAAGCCAGCACACAACTACCGAATAAGGTTTGCGCTTCTACATTTGCGGTTCCAGCCACACACCACATTTAGCGTAAATTCGAATGAAAATGATGGGGGCCGTGTGAGTTGAGGCTAATGTGATCCAGCCGGTCAGTACTCGTTAACCAGCTGGTAGGCTATTATGAAACTGGATTCCTGCTCTCTTCAACATAAAACGATGGTGACATACGTAGTTCGAAAGTTTAGTACATATTACTTCAGTCCAGACAATATTAGAAACAATAAAACAATTTTAAGTCGGACCAAGAATCTGACAAAACCTTCATCATGAACTGCACCAACAAAGCTGAAGAAAGGAAGAAGGAGGATGTCACTATGGGGCAGATTTCTGTAAAGAAGAGCAGGAGATTTACCTAACGATGGGGGTCGTCGGTTGATGTGAACAAAAATAGGCATACATTTCATTAAACTTCCTTGTACCCAAAGTACTTGTCCCCCCTTCGGTGACAGTGTACTATGAGTACGCTGATGACCTACTAATATGAGACGGCCAACGCACTCGCAGCTGCATAAAGCGCAACGACATACAGTAATATCATCACGAAATATGTCACCTGCATTTCGTGGACTGTTAGGCTTCCTTTCGTTCATAGGCCGAAATCGACTGGCCGCTTTTGTGGTTGGCCTGTAAACGAGCAAGCGTCGATCACGGACGTTCTGGTGTGTGTGGTACTGATGAGACCTAGCTAAGTCAAAGCAGCTGTCCACCACTTTAGTAGTTGTCGCTGGGACCAACTATTTTCAACAACTTTTAGTTTTTCTCCGCAGCGCAAACGTCACTCATTATGCCGTCGGAGACCCGTCCGAGTCCTACTCCTCGGCCTTCCCAAGGTCTGAAATCGGTTTTACGACGTGAAAGACTCAATTGGATAACATCCCGATACCAGAGTTTCTCGCAACCATTAGTTCGCTTTCACTTTCCCGTATACCAGCTGGTTCGAATTCCGTTTGTTTGCTATCCTACGGACTTATCCCTGTCAACAAAGCTGATTGAACAAAAACATGGCTTGAATTCAGCTCGCGTTTTTTCGTTGAAGTAACTGGAAGTTCGGAGTCAACTTCGATCACCTAATACTCAAAATGCGTCTAAGACTCTGCAGATCCAAGAGGTTCATTTGTCACACATTCCACTGTGTAAGTCTCACTGCCGTACATCAATGTAAACAGCATCACTTGGGTAGTACAGATCAGTACAGTTTTCTTCATCAAGCTGCGATTGTTTAGGATACGTCCAAAGGTCATGCTGGACTTCGTCACACGAACTGGTAACTAGCGGTCCATGGAAAATCTGTCAACAGACTGCCATTCATGTAACAAAAGTCTGAAAAGCTATCCATAGAGTCTCCCTTGATGCAGAGTCTAGGTGAAAGTATAGCACATCCACCCGGAGAAGGTTGAAAAAATGCCTTTCCTGCATTAATACCATAACAACGTTGAATGCTAAGGCAGTGACCAGTCGTTGGATTTCCCATTCGCTATATGTAAACGGCGCACTATCGTCTGCGGACAGCATGCGCATCGTCGAAGCTGTGGGCCAAAGCGTGAGAAATTCAGCAGGCGGCCATCCGTTCAGTATTCAGTTTCCACACTGATCTCAGAGTTTTGATAAGCAACTGCTAGGGGCCAAATATAAATTAGCTAAAATTACGACTAGGACATAGCCCTGCTTCGTGCCTGTGATAACATCAAAGTCAACAGATGTCGATCAACCCGATAACTACTCAACCATCATATCAATGACAACATTTGAGTTAAACAGACGAACTCTCCTGCACATCCAAACTTACCAAGCGCCGTCCACAGTGCTTTACGGCTCATGGAGTCGAACGCTCTCGTGAACTCCACAAAGAGGACATACCGCGGCTGGTTGCCCTCAAGGCACTTCTCCTGGGGCTGTTGAACAGTAAACACCATATGAGTTGTACTGTAGGTTACTTGGAATTATCAATTTTTCTCGGGCACATTAGTTTTATAAAACCCCCGCAGTAAGCCGGTTCGACGGAATTCTAGCTAAAATCGTCTCAGCGTAAGTCAGCAGAATGATGCAACGATAACTGCCTGTGCTTCGCTTGCTCCTCTTTTCTCTTGACAAGAGTAGGATCAAGGCATCCTTGAACTCTTTAGTGACTACTTCCTGCTCCCAGAAGAAAACTGAACCAACTGGGGTGAAGAACTTTATGCAACAGATTTCCCTTGGTAGCCAACCTTCACCCATGGACTTTTTGTTTTGCGGTAGCTGAATAATCCGTTACACCTTCGCTGAATCCTGAGCTAGAGTACGTGCAGCTTTAATATTTTAGTAGGACAGGCAATTCACATTCTCTCAGTCAATGGTATCCAACCGGTTTGGCATGATATCAAAACACTGGCGCCAGAATTTCATGATATCCTCCATTTGAGTGCAAGGAAAGCCAAATTCCACGTCAGTCTGGGTTTTAATAGACCGGAAAGATGGAAACAACATCGCTCTCATTTAATAAAGGAACAGTGATTGTTGTCGGCGATCCGCTTAACTCTACGCCGATTAACTTAGAATTTCTCGCCCTCTGTTCTTGGTTCTGCAAAGCCGGTCGGTGGGTTATTGACGGACACTGCAAAAAGTGGCACTTTTGTTTTCCCTGCTTATGTTTGCTGTTGAAATGGCAAAGATTTTATTCTCATTCACTAGTAAATTTAAAATAACTACATCGTTGTCGCTGAATTAGTCTGACCATTTTTAGCGCTGTATAGCTTTTGGTTTGCTGCTGTTGAAATCTGCTATTCAAAGTGTTGCCATACACTCTCAGGGAAGGTGGATACGGGAATGCTTTTGAGACGAACGAATTACCGTCTTCGTCTTTGAATTCTCCAGTTTTGTAGCACTTATTTTCCTCTGCATTACGGACGGTCTATAATGAAAGAGCTTGCAAAATTGAGTAAACAGTCCGGACTTGACCATCTCATGATCTGTGCTAAACGTCGTCACTCACATGATGCGCACTTCGCTAATATCAGGTTGTTACACGGTCACGCAGTCAAACCAGTGAAGATGGCCGCTTCGTGGGTGAGTCCACGATGCACTATCGCTCACATCCAGCTAGAATCAGGTGTTTGTGATAGTCAGCTCGTGAGTAGCACGCACCAGGAGCAGACGATCATCGTTCTCGTTGACTGAACAAAACGGTGGGATATGAGGAGTCTTGGCCAGGCTGCTGAGTCGCACTCAACCTGCGCGCTGAAACCATTCAGAAAATACGTTCGGTCACTCATAGGTGTCAAGCACATCGTAGTGGACAGCTGATCATAGAACTGGTTCTTTGCAGCAACAGTGTGACATACAGTTGAACCATAAACACTAAGAAATGTGGCAGACTTATTTCGACTGAGTCGCACGTTCATGGATATGATTCGAGTGCTAGTGTTTCGCGGCTCGCCTGTCAAGAAAAAATTGACGTGGCCAACCACTACGAAACATACACCGTGTTTCCGAGCACCGTCTACCGGGTAACCTGTCCAGTAGAAGATGTACCCAACACCTGCCTCTTGAAACTTACCTTGATCTGCAAGCCCTGTCCCACTCAAGACTGCAACATTGTTAATGTAGCGATTCAGTTCCCTTGTGGTCGCTGCAGTATGATTTTCTGGCAGTGCGGCAAATCACTGATCCAACCTCCTAAGAATACTTCATGTCCAGACAGATAACGCCTTGCGTTCACAGGCATATCTCGCAATGACATGAGGCAACTCAGCTGGAATGTAGGACTCGACGTTTCGGCCTATGGGATAAAAGGAAACAGGGTTTATTAGGGGATCCCGCTCAAAGCTTCTGACCCAAATGCCAGACCTGCGAAGCAACGGAATACGTAGTCCTCTGGGAGGGAAACTTTACTCAGTGTCAGTGATCGAAAAGTGACACTTGGCAATGAGGTTCCACTTCAGCTTGGGGGAGTAGTGAATATGACGTTGATGACATCCTGATGACTCTTGCGCGCAGTAGTTGGTTTGTAAGTTACATGAAGTTTTGAGAATTAGAAGGGTCACAGTCAATCTTGGGTTATCCAAGTGCACTTGCGTTTCAGGTTACCCATCAAAACCCTCTTCTTCCCTACGCAAATGACTGGTGATGCCAGTATAGTTCTGCTGTATACTTACAGGTATGTGCCCCAATGACTGCTGTAAGCTTAGTCACCTTTTGTCTGGTTACTCCCCTTTGCCTATCTGACATGGTTGATATACAAAGAATCGAAGGTAAATTCAATGTGGCCTTCTGGATCGAACCAGTTCACAAGTCTGGCCACCACGCCAAGATAGTAGAAAAGGTCGAGTCATATATACGTAGACACATATACACATCATGTACAAACTTCTTTGTTATAGGCGACGCGCATGAAACTAGACAAGAGTTTCAGCTCGTAACCCGAAGTGCTGTCGACTAGATCCCAGCTTCAGACTATCTATACGTAATAAGCTCAAACAAGAACAAAACCGGTCGCGGAGTGTCAGATTGCGGGTGAACATCAAGATACGCGGTAAAAATCTGGAAGTAGGTTCTTCAATAATAAAACACTGATCCAAATTTGGCAAGTGCATCACCTCCAAGCTTATTGGGATTGAGAGAGTGAAGAACGGATCGCTCGGCCAATTAACCAATATTGTTTGAGGTATAAAAATAAGTATTAGTCGCATATGTAAAAACAAAGGTGCACGAAGGAAAAGACAAACGGTTAGCGTGAACTGAAAATAACGATTAAACAATCATGGCGTCAAAGAGCAAAAGAAGTTCTTCCATACAGGCAAGAAAACTGTTATCTCCTCAAGGGGATTCCGAGTCAGCAGGATAGGAAAATATTCTGTGCAAATGCCAGCAATTCCAGAGTTATATCGAGACTGTTGGGCTTTGCTATATTTTAAAAGTGAATTAATTCAGTACTAATTATCTCATACTGAAGAACAAAACCTGAGTGAACTAAGTTTGCAAGAAGGTGATTGAGAATACGAAGACATTTCCAGCTACTTCAACCATACATCAACTTACCCATTTAGCCTAACAAAATGTAAGATAACGCCTCCAGAAGGTTCTGGCGGAAGCAACTTTTTCTAGGTTGATCACATGAAACACCGAAACATATCACAGACGAAAGTCAGTAAGGAGCTTTTCAGTACTGATAGCGGCTTTCAGATATAAACGTTTGCTTGTACTTATCACACTGACCACCTACCAAAGTCCCTCAACATTCTCTGCTAGCAAAATTGAGTAGTCACAAGCTGACCAAGATACGAACAAGGTGGGTGTGCGATACGGATGCAGACCAACTTGACAATTAAAGTAACTTAGTGCGAAATTAAGTATACATTGCGTCGAAGATTGACTAGGACAGTGGTCAGTCAGGTTAAAGATATAAGCATCAGCTAACTATGTGTAAACGAATGAAAAAACCATTTAACTAGCGCCCAGAATTAAACGTTTCTTCGTGCATACAGAACTTGTGGTTAAAGTTATTATTAAGTTTTATTTCTCAATTTCCATTTTCTTTTACGGTAAGTAGTGCCTACCTACTATGACCAACACAAATCTGGTGCACTGGGGAGAATGCGCGGGGAACTTTACTGTTGAAAGTGCAACATGTTTTTGCAAGTTCCGCAGACAAAGTGTAAGCCCTTTTACTAACCTCTGTTTAAATTTTAGTGTGAAGCTAATATTTCAACGCTATCGATAATACATAGCTTTAAATCATTTTAGAATTGTAGGGTGGCTAGTCGCGTGCATACAATCAGCGCGATACGTTATACGCTTGTGTGATCATGTACTTTACATGACACCTCGTAGTAAATTTGTAAAATGTGTTTTGTGTTGTGTTTATTCTGAGTGATTAGCCGGGTGGTATTTTCTGTTTTTTTCATGTCTGCTCGTTAAAACTGAGAAGATGCAGTCTCTTATTTACTGTATGGTGGTATTCACATCATACTACAGACGACTGCTGTATCGTTTCGTACACTATTTTCTATTTCATAATTCTCATTGTTATTCACACTTTTTACTTTCCTCACCTTCACGGCCGACGTTCAAGCCAACTTAATCAAACAAATCAATAATCAATAAACACAAATCACACTTCTCGGTTCGAGAGCCTTGCTTTCTCTCCGCGTTCAGTGTCGCTGGTGTACAGAATTCTGAGGATTAGAAGTCAACGGAATCAACCGACTATTGCGGCAAATTTCCTCATTTATCTGTAATCGGAATTATCTCAGTCGTGGCCTCCAAGATTATTTAGGAACAACACGATAGATTGTATCCATTGAATACTGCATCCGATGTAGTGGAATTCTAGACCAACGCACCTTAACGAATTATCTGTTTAGATCCATTATAAAACTGGTGAGCCCGACTATTTTTTTCGAACAGGTCTTCATCCATTTTCTCATATTAGCAATGTTTGACGACACCATGGACATTGACATTAGAGCCGAACAAAGTGTTGCTTTAAAATTACCCGAATACAGCGTCCGAAATCCTCGACTGTGGTTCCACCAGATTGAGGATGTCTTTACCACCAGAGAAAATAAAATTCTCATACGTGGTGCAATCTCTTCCGTTTGCTGTCGCTGTAAAAGTGAAATACCTAATGGAATCAGTCCCGTCTGATTTTCCCTATACCACTTTAAAAGATGTCACCATAAAACGGACTGGAAAGTCAGAAGAAAAACTGCTACATGACTTGTTTAACCCAGTCGAGCTAGGCGACCGGTCCCCATCTCAATTGTTACGTTATATGAGAGGCCTTTTGGTCCCGCGGAAACTTGATTATGTCATCTTGAAGCAGTTGTGTGCGGGAAGGCTGCCGTCTGCGGTGCAACACATTTTGACCGTCGTGGTTGAGGATAGCACAATTGATAAATTGGCAGGTCTTGCGGACAAGGTATTAGAAACCTTCCCCTCACAACCGACATGCGCCGCAACCATAGCTGTTCCCCCGTCCTCCCCTTTAGTCTCAAGTACTTATGATGGCCTAAAACTTTTGATAGAGAAGATGTGCCATTGTATGGACAGTATGGCCATGCAGATCAGTGAGCTGAAAAGGCATCCATTTAGAAGCCGTACACGACCTAACTCCTGAAGCCCATCAAGGTGGTGTTGATACCACCAAAACTTCCGACACAAAGCAAAGGAGTGCACCCAACCGTGCACGTTCCGAACCCGCCAAGCATCACCGTCAAACCTGCAAGCCAGCCAGTAACGGCGACGACTGTCGCTGGCCTAGCAGGCACTAGTCGCCTAGTTTTCATCAGAGATCGATCAACCGGCTTGCTCTTCCTTATCGATACCGGTTGCAAATCAAAGTCGCAGCAAAACCTTCGGGAAATGCTCCCTTACTGTCGATCTTGGTCTCCAGCGATGGTTTTGATGGATATTCCTGCTCGCTGATGTTCAAACGCCACTGATCGGTGCCGACTTCCTGGCACATTTCAACCTTTCCATTGATGTCAAGAGGCGTAAGCTAATTGACAACACCACTGTATGCACAGTAAACGGTGCCCAATCGATGATTGCATCAATCGGCATCCGGCCCGCTCTTCCACCAACACCGTCTTTCGCAGCACTGCTGGAGGATTTCCTTCGTTAACTTGGCCGTGCTCACATACCGAGACGGTTAAACACAATGTGGTACATCATATTATAACACGTGGGCCTCCGATTTTCGCTTGTCCACACCGTTTACATCCAGACAAACCCAAAATCACCAAGGCTGAATTCGAACATATGCTTGAGTTGGGCATAATTCGATCTGCAAACAGCTCTTGGACAATACCACTACTACACATGGACCTTGCGGTGATTGCCGTGCCCTCAACAACCGTACAATCCCTGACAGGTACCTTATACCACATATCCACGACTTTCCTTTAAGACTCAGTGGCGCCACTATTTTCTCCAAACTAGGCCTAGTACGCGCCTATTACCACATCCCGGTCGCGGACGAGGACATCCCGAAAACAGCCATTACAACACCTTTTGGACTTTTTGAATTCAAAAGGATGCCCTTCGGGCTCCGTAATGCGGCTCAAACATTTCAACGATTCATGGACGAAGTATTACGCGGACTCCCTTTCGCGTACGTCTACATTGACGATATTCTGATTGCTAGCCGCTCAAACGAGAAGCACTTTTTCCCCCTTCGTGCCGTTTTCGATCGTTTCGCGCAGTATGATATTAAAATCAACATTGACAAATGTGCTTTCGGAGTTAACTCATTGGATTTCCTCGGACATCGCATTGACCAAACCGGCATAACACCTTTACCAGACAAAGTTGAGTCCATCTCGACTCTTCCGATTCCCACTACGATGACACAACTCGGACGACTTCTCGGCATACTTAATTATTATCGACGTTTCATCCCTCATTGCGCGGACATTTTAAAACCTCTGACAGACCTGGTCGACTCTAAACGTTAGTCACTTGAACTCCCACTCGAAGCCAAGGCAGCTTTCTCAGCGGCAAAAGAAGCCCTGTGCCACGCCACCAAACTATGTCTCATCAGTTGCGATCCAAATGCCCATTTCCTTCTCACTACGGATGCGTCAAATACCGCCGTTGGCGCAGTTTTAAAACAATTGGTGAACGGTCTTTTTCTCCCAGAAGTTTCAACCAGCACACACGATAACATCGTTGCTGATGCTTAATCACGTCCTTACGTCAACCAAGTTCAATCGTCACCTTCCTTTGATTTGTCTAAAATGACCACTACCCAGCAATGCAGTGAGGACATGAAGAACGCTTCCATCTGTAAGTTCTTGAAATTGTCCACCATTCCTCTGTCGACACAAGTTGGTGACGTTCTGTGCGACACTTCAACGGGTAAACCTAGATCTTTCGTCTCACTTTCGTACCGTCGTACCGTTTTTAATCATTTCCACTGTTTATCTCACCCCGGAAAACGCGGCACGTCAAAGTTGGCGCTTTGTTTGGCCCTCCATGAACAAAGATGTTCGTCTCTGGTCACAACAGTGTGTAAAGTACCAAAGGAGTAAGGTGCACAGACATACGATCACCACACCTGGCACATTCTTCCAGCCAGACGCCTGCTTTTCCCACGTACACCTTGACATCGTCGGCCCACTACCACCTTCCAACGATTGTACGTATATATTGGCCGCAATCGACCGTTTCATCCGTTGGCCTTTGGCTGTGCTTATTAGAGATG